>CAUZXS010005895.1:0-43787 GCA_963585895.1 Sepioteuthis lessoniana
GTTTAACTATTTTTATCAAAAATTCAATCACCAGGACTCCAGGACATTTCATTCGTATTCCCGCTGATTTCAAGAGTATTGTGATCTGGATGGTCCTTGATTCTTCCTTTGATCTCCACTTTATTCATCCTGTGTCTTTTTCTAGATCATGAGAGAGTTTTTCAAGTGCTCTAAATACAATTAATAGTTCTTTACATTCACTTCTTTCTCTTTTTACCTCTTTAGAATGACGCATTCTGTTCTTTTGTCTTGACCTGTAGATTCTTATAATTCTTTTTTATTTATGGCAACTTAATATCATCCACATGTTAGAAGAGGTGGTTTATATTTTCGTGAGACACAAAATAAAAACTGGTAGCCTCATTTGCTTATTATTATTTTTTTAGAATATAATTCCAGCATGATTGCTGTTGTTATTTTACATTTTGCGTGTTTTTCCACTTGCGTTGCCTAATGGTGTTTCACTGGAGTCCAAGTGACTGCAAATCTCTTCAGATCTCCAGGACTCTTCTCCAGTATTCTGGTCGATACTATGATTATTTTACGCTTTGCGAGCTTTCCACACCAGGGTTGGCTAATGGTGGTTTTACTGGAGTCTAAGTGACAGCATATCTCCTCTGATCTCCGGGACATTTCTCAGTATTCTAAGCCGATACTATAATTTTTTTTACGCATTGTGAGTTTTTCACACCAGCTTTGGCTAATGGTGTTTGATTAGTGTCTGAGTGACAGCAAGTCTCTTCTGGTCTCCAAGGACTTTTCTGAGTATCTGAGCCTATTTTTTAATTCTGTCGTCTGCATTGTCTTTCTCTGATTTACAATTCCTCCTGTATTTTCCTGACCTTTCAGAACAGTTCCTAGTACATAAAATAGTTTTGGTATCACCGTCATGTTCAACACCATCTTTAGTTTCTTTGTTAGGTCTTATTATTGTTCAGTCTTTTTGAACTGGGGTCCAACGGAACGGCAAAATCTACAAGCCGATAAGTGTTTTTTTTTCTCTGATAATCTATACCAAGTGTGGTCTGCTGGTCGTGATTTGGAGATTCGTTTGTACCTGAAAATCCCAGAGGATTATCTGCATCTCATTCTTTCTTATGGATTCTATTTTTATGCGTATACCATTTGATTAGTATTTTCAAATTCTAAACGCTTGGACAGTTGTCAGTGGATCACCTTCCCCGCCCAATCGTTTCAATTTTTGATTTAATATTATTGGTTTTTACCGCTTAGTTTTAAACTGCTATTAAAACATACGGTCTTTCACATACTCTCTGTCACATACTCTCTTGAGGTATTTGTCTCTGCCTCTCACAAAACCCGACTTGACACAAGGTCTTCTTTATTGTGGGGGTTTCGAGGCAAATGCTGAACACAGAATCGGTGGGTGAATGAGAATTATACAGGTCTCTACCAAGCCTCCCGGTGCGAAGCCAGAGAACCATGATGGTCATAGCTTAAACTAGACCCAAAGGTCGAGTTGATTCGTGACCATGATGGTCATAGCTGACCATGATGGTCATAGCTTTAACTAGACCCAAAGGTCTAGGTGATTCGTTGATGTCGTTGATTCTTCGCCCTCTCTAAGGTGACCATGATGGTCATAGCTTAAACTTGACCTAAAGGTCTTGTTGATTCGTTGATGTCGTTGATTCTTCGCCCACCCTAAGGTGTCCTAGTCGAAGCCGAGGGCCATTCAACTTCGAATCTTTTGATGACATAATACCCCATCCAGACAAATGTCAGATGGCCTAGCAAAAAAGCCGGGGAAGTATTCAATTACTCTTTTGGGGTTTTCCTTTCTTAACCATGTCCCAAACCTCTCATTTGCAATTTCCCTAGTTTGTTGCTTGAAGTATCTATACATTTCGTCTTCTAGAGTGTTGTTTTTCTGGGTTTTTTTTTTCATTTATATTACTATTACAGCACTTTTTTTTAAATATGTAAATCTGTTTTTGCATCTATACAATCCACAACGCTTGCGAGTCTTCCCTCTCCTTCTTTTCTCCACAAAAATAATCTCTCAATGTCATCTATTGAATTGTGCATAGCCATCACTTGAAACGTTACCGCTTCTCGGCCCCAGTTACATCAACCTCTTCTAACCATTCCACTTCTTTACGGCCGGTGATCAACTTGTGGTTCCGATAAGGGTAACGCACATTTCTTTACCGCTACATCAAATACAATCGAGGGAACAGGAGAAAAAAAAGAACAAACGAACAAACACTTGGGGTTGAAGGAGAGTTATGTAACATTGTGCATGTGCAGACTAACGCTATGGACTCTAGCGAAACTTCCACAAAGCTACTGGAATGCCGACTCATCTTGACTCGATCTTCTTTCACTGGTCTGGACCCTCTCTCATGCCGACTCGTCTCTCTGCTCCGGTGTCCAGTGTCGACTGCTTCTGTCCGTCGTCCCTCGCCAACTGCCAACTTCTCAGTCCCTTTGTCTCACTCTCTGACTCGCGTTCCCTCCCCACTTCCGGTCACGTCGAGATCGCGGGTCCAAAACCCTTTGTCTGGTTTCGCGCCAAAACAGACAAAGGAATCGTCTGCTTGGCAGACCACATACATAGTGTTACACACTTTCATCGTCCTTTGGACCATATGTCGGAGTTTCTCCCGCGTCCATTTTAAAATTAGTACTAAGTATCTTACAAGATGGACTACCCTTGTGTTTATTCCTTTGATCAGATTTTCGTTGCAGCGTTGAGTTTCTAGAAACTTTTTGTTCTTCTAAAATACTCTTTTCTTATTTCTTTTTAAATCTCTGTTTGTTTGATGGTGTCCGCTCCCAATATTCCCAAGTACTTGTAATTTTCCTTTTCTCCGAGTATTCTGATGCTTTCCTGATTTAACTGTTCAATTCTTTCCATTCTTTCTCTTTTCCCTCTTTTCATTATGAATATGATTCAATGTTCAATGTCAAATTCCATTCCTATATCGTGATTGTATATTCTTATCGTTTGTGTCAGGGTCTCCAGTTCTTTTCCTTCAAAGCAAATATCTTGCTCTCATCCATGACCCGATGGTGGTTAATCCTTTCTTGTATATTTATAGCACCCTGTGCTCTTCTTAAGTATACATTTGAGTGGCATCATCACTATAACGAATTGTAGCAGCGAGATAGAGTCTTCCTGAAAGATAACTCTTTGGATATTCACCTTTGCTAGGTTTGGTTTGGTTTGATTTGATGGCATATCAACCATTGTTGGTCATATAATGCCAAATCCTTCGAATTTTTTAACACGTTTTGTGGATTACATTTTAAAACCGTCTGTTTTTTTTTGCACACTAAATGGTGTCACTTAATTTCAAATAATTCAGCTTAGCATAGATATACATATTTTTTATTACACACAGTCAGTCACTTGTTTAAATACAGTTTTTGCTTACACACGGTCAAATGTAAAAACAGTTCTACTTCAAGAAATTCAGTTTTACATAAGTTCACTTTTTATATTTATACTCAGTCAATCGATCGAACAGTTCTATTTCGAAAATTCAGTTTAGCATATCAGCAAATTGAATAGTTTTTTGTATTGCTATGTATCACTAACAATTCAATTAAACATCAATTATTTGTTTACACATGGTTAAATGTTAAAACAATTCTATTTCAAGCAATTCATTTTAGTAAAAGAACACAATTTAAATCACAAAATGTTATATTTGACCCATTGAGAGGACCTTATTAGATACTAACACTCCGGGCCACAGCTGATCTGGGAGCGATGGCAATGAAGGGGTACAACTTAGGGCAAAGATTACTTATGCTCAATTGAATTATTTGAAATAGAAATTTTCGATTATTTAACTGTGAAAACAAAGATCAATGTTTAATAGATTAATTAGTGTTAAATAGCAATACTTGTAACCTCATAACTATGCGAAAACAAATGATTAAAATTGAATGGAATTATATGTGCTAGAAAGCAATGATAGGAACCATTTGACTGTGTTGAAACAATAGCAATACTAGTGTTCAAACAAATTAGTTCAAACTCATTCAAAAATGAAATTACGTAGAAACTTATCAATTACATTCCATGTATATCTATATTATGTTTGATTGGGTTTGGTTTGTTGGGTTTTATGGCATATCAACCTTTGTAGTTTATTTAACGCCGAATCCATTCTTATGTAAATAATCTGTTCTATTTAAAACAATTCAGTTTAGCATAAGTACACAGTTGAATTGTCAAAACCATTTCCATTTTAAACTATTCAAGCAGTTAAATATAACAATTCAGTAAAGTGTAAATACAGTTTTAATGTCGAAAAACAGTTCTATTTGAAATAATTCAGTTAAGCATAAGCACGCAGTTTAAATGTAAGAACGGTTTAATTGTCAAAAACTTTTCTATTTCAAGATATTCAGTTTACTCAAACAATTCATTTTAGCAAGAATATGCTGTTTGTTCTATTTAGCCCATAGATAGGGCCCTATCGGATGCTACCACTCCGACCCACAGTGGACCTGGGAGCGATAGCAATGAAGGGGTACTCTGCATTCCCCAAAGCTCCAGCACTGCTGGAAACTCACCATCAGATTGTTTAGTGACATATACAGGACACTCGTTGAGTTGGGGGTCTTACCCCTCTGCAGAGAAGCAGTCGGTGTATTCTACAGCCCCAGCCGACTGGGCAATCTATTTTATGTGTGTAAACAAATGACTTATGTTAAATTGTTACTGTTACATAGCAATACTTGAACCTATTTAGCTGTGTGCAAAAAATGATTAATAGTAAATAAGATTTTTAGTATTAGATAGAAAAACTTGAAATTTTATGGACAAAAAAATGAGCTCAGGTTTGCTTGAAAATATGTTTACAAAACACATATGTATAGAGAGAATTTGTATTAAATAACCTACAATGGTTGATATGCCATAAAACTCAATCAAATCAAATCCTATATATCTAATATATATGCATAAAGATGATTTGGTATTAAATAACCAACAGTGGGTGATATGCCATAAAACCCAACCAAACCAAATCATATATATTTAATATATATGTATAAAGAGGATTTGGCATTAAATAACCCACAATGGTTGATATGCCATAACACCAAACCAAACCAAATCATATATATTTAATATATATGTATAAAGAGGATTTGGTATTAGATAACATACAATGGTTGATCTACCATAAAACTAAACCAAATCAATCAGATCTCCAAAACTCTTATGAGTGTTCTAGCTGATCTTAAAAATGCGGAAGCCTTGATAATCCCTATTCTCCCTTTGATATCCAATGCACCAGTCGTTTCTTCAGCGTTTTAGAGACTCTTCTAAAGGGTTCCAACAACAAAGACCACGGCCAACAAGTAAATACGGCCCCACGTTACATTAACAGGCTGATTTCTAACAGGCAGATTGAGCCAGTTGGTTGGGGCTGTAAAATACACCGTGTGCTTCCATGCAGAAGGGTAAGACCCCTTCAATGAGTGTTCTGGATATGATACTAAAAAAGCTGGTGGTGAGGTTCCAGCAATGCTGGTGCTTCCGGGAATGCGGAGTACCCTTTCATTGCCGTCGCTCCTAATTCCACTCAGGCTTGGAGAGTTAGCACCTGATAAGATCCGGTCTATTGGTCAAATAGAACTAAACTGCCTACTTATGCTAAACTGAATTGTTTGAAATGGAACTGTTTTTGATTTTGAAACTGTACTTACGCAAGAGTGAATTGTAATATAAACGAAAAAAGAATAACCCATTCATGACCGTATAGGAAATTAACCTAAAAATTGAATAGAGAAAATAATATAATCTTGTTGGTAGAGTTCACCTGACATTATTTTAAATTCCTTTCAACATTTATATGCATATTTACACTTTGTCATTTACTATTCCACGAATTATAAACGACTGTGAGTTAACTTGCTTTTATGATTTTCAATGGCCTAGGCGGCCTGTTTTCTTTATAGACACAATCTGGCCTTTTTTCTTTTTCTTCAGAAATTTTATAATAAAGGATTTAAACAAACAAAAAAAATGTTAGTTTTTGTTTACATTACATCGGCGTATAGAAATCAGCCTGTTTATGTATCATGCTGGGCCGTATTTACAAATTGGCCGTGTCATCACTTTCATATTCCATGGCTTTTTCAGTTCTCCAGCAAGATTTAAATTTCCACCTAACTTTTCCACAAGAGGACAAATTATTGTTGTTGTTGTTGTTGTTCTTCTTCTTCTTCTTCTTCTTCTTCTTCTTCTTCTTATTATTATTATTATTACTATTATTATTATTATTATTTTATTATTATTATTATTATTATTATTCACTCATTAGAGCTTTTCACATCAGCGTTAGCCGATGGTTTTTCACTGGAGTCTGAATGACAGCAAGTCTCCTCGAGTCTCCAGGACTCTTCTTAGTATTCTGGCCGTTCTCAACAATGCTGTCGTTTGGATGGTCTCTACTCGTCCGCCAACTTACAAGTCCTCTAGTTCCTTTAGCAATCCTTTAGTTACTGTTCCAAACGCACCAATTACAATTGGTATAATTGTCACCTGCATGTTCCACTGTTTTTTTTAAATTCCCTAGCAAGGTCGAGGTACTTATCCCTCTTTTCTCATTCTTTTAGTTTTATTCTGTGGTCAGCCGGGACAGCAAAGACGACTATTTTGCAAGTTCATTATTATTATTATTATTATTTGAAAGTTTTTCGCATCAGCGTTCGCTAATGGTCTTTCACTGGAGTTTGAATAATAGCAAGTTTCCTCAAATCTCTTGAATTCTTTTCAATATTCTGTCCGATCTCAATAATGCAGTAGTTTGGATGATCTCTACTCGTTCTCTTATTTCCAAGTCGTCCAGTCCCTTTATTTATCCTTTGGTGACAGTAGCAAGAGTACCAATCACAATTTGTAGTATGATCCTCATTTTCCTGTTGTGTAGTTTTATTTTTTTTATAATTCCCTAGCAAGGTCCTGGTACTTACCCTTCTTTTCACTTTCTTTTAATTTTACTGTGGTCAACCGGGACAGCAAAGTCCACAATTCTGCAAGATCTCTTTTTTTGTTGAATATTATCATTATAATAATAATCCTTTGAGAAATTTTCTAACCAGTGTTAGGAGATAATTTTTCACTCGAGTCAGAGTGACAGGAAATCTCCTCAAGTATCCAGGACTCTTCTCAGTATTCTGGCCGATCTCAACAATGCTGTTGTATTGATGATCTCCACTCACTCTCTTATTTCGAAGTCTTCCAATCCCGCTCCTAAATCATTGGTGACTGCACCGAGCGCACGAATTAAAATTGGTATCATCATCACTTTCATGTTCCATAGTATTTTCAGTTGTCTAGCAAGATCTAGGATCTCATCTCTTTTCTCCCTTTCTTTCAGTTTTACACTGGGATCAGCAAAGTTCACTATTCGGCAGGTTCTCTTTTCTTTTTATTTGACTATCACTAGGTCTGGTCGTCTGGCCGGGATTAGGTTATCTGTTTGTATCTCAACATTCCAGAGAATTTTATGTGTCTTCTTCTTCTTCTTCTTCTTCTTCTTCTTCTTCTTCTTCTTCTTCTTCTTCTTCTTCTTCTTCTTCTTCTTCTTCTTCTTCTTCTTCTTCTTCTTCTAACTATTTTACTCTTTGAGAGTTTTTCTCATTAGTGTTAGCTGATGGTCTTTCACTGGGGGTTGATTGACAATAAGTCTCCGTAAGTCTGCAGGGCTCTTTCTGTATTCTGGCCCATCCCAATAATGCTGTAGTTTGGATGGTTTCCACGCGTCCTCTTTTTCCAAGTCATTTTGTCCTTTCACCAATCCTTTGGTGATTGTACCAAGAGCACCAATTACAATTGGCATAACCGTCACTTTTATGCCCCATATTTTTTTTTAATTCCCTAGCAACTTCCAAGTACTTATCCTTCTTTTCGTTTTCTTTCAACTTTACTCTCTGGTCAGCCAGCTCAGCAAATTCCACAATTCAGCTAGTTCTCTTTTTTTGTTGATTGTCTTATGGTCCGGGGGTATGGCCAAGATTAGGTGATTGGTTTGTACCTTAAAATCCCAGAGGAGTGTGTGTCTCATTCTCCAGGAGAGATTCTGGTTTGTGTATGCATCATTTGTTCGTATCATCTTATTTAAATATATTCCCAGTGGATCACCTTTCCCAGTTGTGTCTAGTGTTTAAATATTAAAATAGCATTTAACACAGGTATTTATTTATATGTATTTGATAATTAACCCTACCATTCCTCCTAACTGAATGAGCCAACTAAATACTATTAAAAAAACACTCCAAATAAATATAAATTATTCACTACAACTCGCAGAAACAAACAATCAAACTCAACCCCGAAGGATGAGCTGAGAAATTGTCGAAAGCGCTGGGATTAGTAAGGGACACTTTCTACACCACTTTGACTTAGACATGAGGAAAATAATAAGACTTGTGCGTCTTCACTTAAATGTCCTAAAAATAAAATATTCTCCAGTCTTCAATATATATATGTATACAGTGACAAAATTATTTCGTGAGTCAGGAACTAACCTACTACAGTTTCGCCTAAGCGGCTCATCAGGGTACGTAATCCCTATTAACAAAGTATTGAGAAAAACCTGTATATATATATATATATATATATATATAAGAATAGGCTTTTCTCCATACTTTATTAGTTAGGATTAGGTACCGTGATGAGCCGCTTATCGAGAAAAACCTATATATATATATATATAAATATATAAAAATTAGATTTTTCTCCATACTTTGTTAGTCGGGATTAGGTACCCTGATGAGCCGTTTAGGCGAAACTGTAGTAGGTTAGTTCCTGACTCACGAAATAATTTTTGTCACTATTTTGCTCTACTTAGTATTGAGCACTTTTTGTACTTGTAGCTTAACAGCAATTACGGTGTTTTTTTCTTTTGACCAATCAATTGCGTATCGGTTGATTTTTTTTCAATTGATGTGACAAGGTTGGCCTTTTCTCCAGGACAGATTCTGGTTTGTGTATGCATCCTTTGTTCATGTCATCTTATTTAAATTTCTTCCCAGTGGATCACCTTTCCCCGTTGTGTTTAGTCATTAAATATTTCTGTGCGAACTGGTTACATTCACTTTTTATGTGATTGATCGTTAACGTAAATATATGCATAAAATACCAATTTATAAATTAATAATCTTTTATTTCTTTATATTGAGTGATAGGGTTGTTGAAAACAAGTTACTAAGTCTTTTCTTGTAAGAAAATATTATATTAGTCAGAACGTGAATATTTGCTAATATTTATATAATAAGAAGGAAGGCATGATATATTCAATGATGGAGTTTGTCTTGCCTAAATCTGAGTTGATAGATATTGTAGGAGTAAAAGATCTTTGTATGAGTGTGTCACGATGTAAAGAGAAATATATATATTTCTGCCAGTAACATATTTGCGGTTGCAACTGGAATTTTCATCAGCAAGCTTAGAATTTAGTAGCAGCACTAATATTGACGTAAACAATAACACATTCGTACAATTAAACGATGTTGCAATTAAATGCATTCCTGAAAGAAAAGAATGCAGATTTTCACTCAAAAGAAATATACCGAAATGTACTTCAGTAAGTACAGAATAATTCCGTACTTACTGAAGATGTATATATTTTATCTTTATTCAAAAGAATAAGGTAGATTTAAAATTAGATTTAAAAAGAAAAGTTGCAATCTATCCACAACTCTAATTGGTTAAAAATATATTTTTTAACAACGTTGGAGAGAAAAGATTTCTTAAATTATTTTGGGTTTTAAGTGTTTCGTTTGTCGTCTGCTAATTGTCAAAGAAATTTCAAACTTGCGCAAAAATGCTGATGAGTAAATAAAAGGAAAAGTACAGATTAAAAAATTCCTGCTTCTCCAACTTTTTTTTGCACGAAAATTAACCCTTTTCCAGTTGGTTTCCTGCATAGTTATTGCTCTATTTTTACATTATATATATATATATATATATATATATATATATATATATATATATATATATATGTGTGTGTGTGTGTGTGTGTGTTTGTGTGTGCGTGTGCGTGTGTGTTTGTGTACTTAAGCAGTAAGTCGTTATTTAAGCATATTCTGTTAAAGACCGTGGTCTATTTTCTTTTCAGGATCTTTAAACATCACATATAAAAATAACAAAAAAAATCACTCACAAATACTCGAAGCAATAGCCATGAAAAATTCTCCTCGAAATAAAATAGCATTTAACGCAGATATTTACATATATGTATTTAATAATTAACCCTACCATTCCTCCTAACTGAATGAGCCAACTAAAAACTATTAAAAAAAACACTCCAAATAAATATAAACTACTCACTACAACTGGCAAATCAACCTCTAAGGATGAGCAGAGAAATTGTCGAAAGTGCTGGAGTTAGTAAGGGACACTTTCTACACCACTTTGACTGAGACTTGAGGAAAATATTAAGACTTGTCCTAAAAATAAAATCTCCAGTCTTCAATATATATATATATATATATATATATAGTAACAAAATTACTTCAGCAGTCAGGAACATACCTAGTACAGTTTCACCTAAGCTGTTCATCAGGGTACCTAATCTCGACTAACAAAGTATGGAGAAAAACCTACCGTTTCACCTAAGCGGCTCATCAGGGTACCTAATCCCGACTAACAAAGTATGGAGAAAAGCCTTTTATATATATATATATATATATATGAAAATAGGTTTTTCTCCATACTTTGTTAGTCGGGATCAGGTACCCTGATGAGCCGTTTAGGCGAAACTGTAGTAGGTTAGTTCCTGACTCACAAAATAATTTTTGTCACTATTTTACTCTACTTAGTATTAAGTACTTTTTGCACTTATAGCTTAGCAGCAATTACGGTACTTTTTTTTCTTTTGACCAATCAATAGCGTATCTGTTGATTTTTTTCAATTGGTGTGACAAGGTTGGCCTTTTTTTCCCACTATATATATATTTTCCCCCTAGACAGTGATTCATTGTCTATTTTTATCTTCAAATTACATACGTTTTTTTCCCTTACTGTTAGTGCTATTATTCAATAAGTTATTTAATTATATATATATATATATATATATATATATATATATGTCATCGTTTTCTTTTTTATCTCTAATTTTTTTCTTTACTTTTTCCAATTTTTTAAACTGTTTTCATCTTTATTATGAATCGGTTAATTTTTAAGAATTATTTATTTATTGAAAAGAATTCAAAGTGTGTATGAATAAAAACAATTATTAAAGAAAACTGATCAAAATTAAGGATCTTTTTGGTTTTTAGTTCTGAAATAACTAAATGAAGTGATAAGTTTTTAAAAAGGGTTTTGTTTCTTTGTTTAATTGTACATCAGCCTTTGTAGGTTATTTAATGCCAAAGCTATTCTCCGAGATGCACAGTTGTGGTACTATTTAACCCATAGCTAGAACGATAAAGAGGTACATGTCTTTTCAACGGATATTTGCCCGAAAGTGAACGCAATAGCGCGACTGGAGTACGAATTCGCTTACTACGATTCCATCGCTTTAACCATTAGACCAGGATACCCCCTTTTTAAAAAGAGGTCTTGGTTTCATCGTAAGGTAGTTAGAAATAATGCTTGATTGAAAAATCTTTCCAATTTTTTCTTTTTATTCTAAAATCAAACATATATATATATATATATATATATATATATATATATATATATATATATGGGATCCCTTTATGTAATTGCGAATATGATGGACTGCAATATCGTAGTCCAATAATTAATTGAGAGTAACCTCCCTTATTTTACGATTACCTCCCTTTCGGGAGGAACTCTTTTGTAAAGTAAGATTGTAGCATACATCAGATTCTCTAGCTTTGGTAAGCTGACTAATATCGGAGGAGAAAAAAACTCTGAAATCAAACCTAAGGAGTTTTGTCGATGTGGCTTAGAACATGCTGACTATCTCCCTGCAGAAGGATAAAATCAACTGCCCTAAAAAAAAAAAGTGACCGGGTGTGACCACGGTTAACTAATAAATAGCCCCCCCCTGACATGTTACATCTTTTTGTTTGCTAACAATCTTTTTTAATAACATTGTGTCTATACAGAAAAGCAGGCCGTATAGGCGGTTGAAAACCATAAAAGCAAGTTAACTCTCTGTCGATTATAATTCGTGGATTAGTAAATAACAAAGTGTAAATACACATTTTAATGTTGAAAGGAATTAAAAAAAAACGTTGGATAAATTCTACCAACATGATTATATTATTTTCTCACTTTAATGTTTTAAAGTTAATTATGATTTTAGGTTAATTTCATAAGCGACCATGACTGTTTCTTTTTTTTGGGGGGGGGAGTTAGAAATTAGCCTATTCGTATTACAAGCATGCAGGACCGTATTTACAAGTTGGCCGAGGTTTAACACTAAACTACATCTGATGGTGAGCCTTGACTTCTGGAAATCTAGAGAGTGTGGAGTTACCCCTTAACTGCCATTATTTCCAATTTTACTTTAACCCTGTGTGATAGCACATGTTAGGGTCCTACGTAAGGCTCTAATTTATCTGCTTGAAAAGTAGATAGAAATACTTGATACCATATAACTGTATGTAAATAATTTGTAATAAGTATAGTTACTCGACATTGCTTCCTAAAAGACATCGACACGCGGCTAACGAAGGCATGGACAGCTAACGATAGGCTATCGGTCATATGGAAATCAGACCTGACCAATTAAATGAAACGCAGTTTCTTCCAGGCAGCGGTCGTATCGATACTGCTGTATGGATGCACTACTTGGACGCTAACTAAACGGCTGGAGAAGAAGCTAGACCGCAATTACACAAGAATGTTGCGAGCAATATTGAATAAGTCCTGGAGGCAACATCCCACAAGGCACCAACTATACGGCCACCTGCCTCCCATCACGAAAAGTATCCAAGTCAGACGAACCAGACACGCAGAACACTGCTGGAGAAGCAGGGACGAGCTCATAAGGGGTGTACTCCTATGGACCCCCACATATGGCCGGGCAAAAGCAAGAACCACCAGCTCGAGCATATATGCAGCAGTTATGTAAAGATACGGGATATAGCCCTGAAGACCTGCCAGAGGCGATGAACGATAGGGCGAAGTGGCGAGAGAGGGTCAGGGATATCCGTGCCTGTGACACGACATGATGATGATGATGATTGTTACTTGAAGTCACAATTGTTTATTAAGGTAAACATAACCCAACAATGAATGAGATTCCCTAATCTCTCGGAATAAAATAACCCTGTACTTGTTGACAAGCTGTTAAAATTAGTTAACAAATTAAAAAAATTTAAATGTCAAAACAGTTCTATTTCAAGTAATTCAGTTTAGAATAAGTACGCAGTTTAGTTCTATTTAACCCATCGAAAGGACCTATCAGGAGCTACCGTTCCTGGTCAGAGTGGACCCGGAAGCTATCGCAACAAATAGGTACTATTTACGAACCCCTCCGCTCGGGCAGGATATGACACAAGGTCAATTTTTAAGCGGAGTTTAACAGGTTTTGAATTCAGAGTTTTCCTTCTCCTAGACTAGTTGCCTAACCAAGGCTGAAGAACCTAGTCCGTCCCACTATTTACCCATAGCTGGAGGGAGAATAAGGGGGTTCATACCTTTCCCAAGGGTATTTGCCCGAAAGTGAACGTAATAGCGCGACTGGAGTACGAAATCCCGTACTACGATTCCGCAGTTCATCGCTTTAACCATTACACCACGAGGACACCCCAACAAATCGCAACAAATAGGTACTTCGCATTTCCCAAAGCTCAAGCATTAATGGAACCTCACCACCAGATTGTTTAATATAATATCTTGGACACTGGTTGGGGGTCTTACCCCTCTGCAGAGAAGCAGTCGGTGTATTCAACAGCCCCAGCCGACAGGGCAATCCATAGATATATGAGGAGGGTAGAGATATAAACGCTCTTTCCGTGTATGTTGACGCTTGTAGGGTTTAGGTTTAGGATTTACAGATATATTAATAAACATCGCCCGTTAAAAGTGTTTACATTTTGTGAATGTTCGTTTACGCCTTCCGTTTTAGTGATTGATAACTGTGGAAATATTTGGCATTATTTCACTCTTTTTTCACTTTTAAACAGAGATCACTCTCTTCTTTTTTTTCCGCTTTTTTGTTGCAGTTTGTTTTGGTCTTTAGCGTTCGCAAAATATGACGCTAACTGGGGCGTTAGTTGTTTTTTGCCCTCAAGCAACAAGAGGAGATTGATTACAATATATTCTGCTCCATGAGAACTTTATCAGCCGTGACTACAATCTATCTTTCTATCACTCTCTCTCTCTCTCTCTCTCTCTCTCTCTCTCTCTCTTTCTACTTTTCCTTTCTATAACTATCTATCAATGAATGTTTGTGTGTGTGTGTGTGCGCGCACACGCACACACACACACACATATATATATATACATATGTATATTTTGGCAACATTTCTTCTTTGATACATATTTGATTGAACATAATAGACATCTATGGGTAAATAGTAGGACAGATTATGTTCTTCAGCCTTAGTGAGGCAAGTAGTCTTGGAGAAGGAAAACTCTGAATTCAAACCTGTTAAACTCCGCTTAAAAATTGACCTTGTGTCATATCCTGCCCGAGTGGAGGGGTTGGTAAATATGGACTAAACATAATAGACATTTTTGTCTACATCTTTTTTTAATCCTTTCGAATAGCCGTATCGACCTTATGATATTCGGCGGGAATTGGTTGATAAACCTTCTATTATTAGTTATTTCTCAAGTACTTTCTGCTATTAACTTTGGGCTATTAACAGGGGAGGAAGTATTACAAAAGTGATGTAACTTTTGTATGTACATTACTATTTTGTAAGAATGAGCGTTTGTACTGTTGTATTGTGTTGCGTTTACTTTTCGAATTTCTTTCTATAAATAGCGACAGTAGCTAAAAACATTCAAGTACATTAGAATTGGTTTCAAAATTAATTCTATTCAGTTTGGGATGTATATTCCAAAGATGAAATGCCTCGAGAATCTGTAGTTTTAGCTTATTATTTTGTTGTTCTACTATTGTATTTTTGGTAAGAATTTTCCGTAATTCTGTTGATGGGAATGAATGTTTTTTAAAATATTGTGCTATGAAACTGGTATCAGAAAAGGTGCATTGAAAGTCTTTTCCATAAGGTAGTTGAGGTCAAACAGCATGTATATTGTTATTTTCAGAGATAAAATCTCTTAAAGGGCATTTAAATTGATATATAAAGTTGGTGTTTTTGCAAAACTCCAATCGAGGGAGAGCAATTATTTTTAACGACTAAGTTGGAGGTTTTGAATTTATTATAGCATATGGTAAATTTTATTCTTTTATTAGGCTCAGTGGGAGTATGTTTCTTTGAATCAATGTTTTTGATATATTTTAATCTAATTTCTAATTGTAGAGCATTTGGTTGAGGTAAAAATGTTTGACGTGGTACGCTTTTTGGCTGAGTGGTATGATATTAAGTCTAACGTAAAGTTTGGCGGGTTTCGATCCCAGCTTCAAGCGTCCTTCGTGTCTAGCCACACTGAAGAGTTGTGATACACTGAAGCAGTCTCTCAATGGATGACAATATATATTATATATATATATATACGTTAATTCTCGAGCTGAGGTTGAGTTGCTGGCTTGACTTAGGAGTATGTAATGAGCCTTACGTAACGTTAGGCGGGTTTTGATCCCGGCTTGTAGTGTCTCACGTGTCTAGCCACACTAAAGAGTTGAGATACAACGAAACAGTCTGTTTGCGTATATATATATATATATATATATATATATATACCACGCGAAATATTCTCGTACATACACACATACACTACATATATTCAAATGTATATATTGGCGTTTGAGTCAACCGGGTTTTGATCCCAGCTACGGGAAGCTACTATGTCTAGCCACACTGATGAGTTCTGATAGAACGAAACAGATCTGTCAGTGGATGACTATATATATATATATATATATATATATATATATATATATATATATATATATATATACGTGTTTGGTGTTAGGTTAAGGTAAAGATCATGCTAGGTTTAGAGTTAAAGTTAATGTTAGGTTTAGTGAAGATCTTAGGTTTAGGATTATAATCCTTGTGAGAGCCAATGTTTGGACTAGTTTAAGGTTTTTGCCATGAGGACTACGTTTGTGTACACTGTAAAGTTTAGTACTATGAGTGTTGTGTATTGCCGAATCTTTACGAGATGGATACGATATAGGGTTAGGGCTTGCGCTATATCAAGGTTTAAGCTTAAGTTAAGTTTTAAGGTTAGGATAAAGATTAGATTATAGTTATATTAAGAGTACTTTTGTTGAAAATGTAGCGTTGGAAAAAAGAGTTTGTGTTAGTATAGGGTTAGTCAATACCAGGTCGAGTCACACTAAAGACTTAAAAATAGTATCTGATACATCCTTGCTTAACACTCAGCACACACCTACGTATCAAGGGTAAAGTAGATCAATCCAGGGGAAAGAGTAGCATCCTCCCCTACAACTTGGTGTTTTAGCTATTGAAAAGGGAGCCTTCGGGTCGTCCTCGAATTAGTTGCCTACTTTTATTAGGATCAATAATTAGGGCTTGGTCTAGGGTTAGGGTTAGGATTATTAATATTAGTGTCAGTGTTATGGTTAATGATAGGATTAAGGTTAGGGTTTTCATTAGCATTAGAGTGAGGTTAAGGATTAATTCTTATCAGGCAGGTAGTGTATGAAAACACATGTTCTTACTTATAAGTACGTAAAGTTTGCGACCGTAATCGAAGCCCACCGAAAGGCTCCCTTTTGAATAGCTACTACACTGAAGTGTAGAGGAAGGTGCTACTCCTTTCCCATGATTGTTCCACTTTACTTTCAATACGTACCGTATATTGCTGAGTGTTCAGCAAGGAGGAATCAAGTACCATTTTTAAAGTCTTTGATATGACGCGACCTTGGATTGAACCCACGTCTTCCGGACCATTGACGAACATTCTAACCACTCGGCCAATGAACCGGTTCGCTTACTTAAGGGCTAACTCTTATCACTGGCCATGAAGGACAGAAGGAAAGATCGCTCTGCAAAGGTTTTGTACAATTTCAAGCATTCCCGTTAACTAAACTTGTTTTGTTTTTTTCTCAGATGTGATAACTTTCTGAAAGGATCAGATTCTGAAATCACAGAACAACCATTTACTTGTTCTTTTCTAACTAGATGTATCGATATTGATGAAAAGCAAAACACCCAGTCCACATCATGGTGTTCGGAGTAGATGATGATTGATGATGTTAAGGCTCTATTGATCTTGTCAAATGATCTCAGACTTAGCAGAGTCCTACAACAAGTGACTGCCGGGGGTAGTGCTCTGGATCGAGAGGGAACCTGCTGGAAGACCCTACGTTTAGCAACTAAACTCTGCATGCAATTACACACACATACACTAATATATATATATATATATATATATATATATATATATATATATATATAAACAAATAAAACTTATATATGAAAATAAAATATTTCTTATTAACTGTAAGCCATGCAAACGAGAAATTGACAGTAGCATTTCCCCTTTTTTTAATTCACTTTTTAATGCCTTTCTGAATTAATTTTCATATATATATATATATATATATAGGATGGAACGATCAAATCGGCGCCCTAGAAAAGACGACATGATTCCATTCCCGTTTAATGAAAACCGTTTTTTTAATGTTGCAAACCATCTACTAGTTGACAAGCTGTGTACAAATCCCAAGAGCGATAGGAGCCTTCTATCATGTCTGAAAGTGACACAATGTTCAACGAGCGAGATCGGAGATGCGCCGCTGAACAACCCATGCTCTCTACCGATCCAAGTTACGACAACAGGACCATTGCCAGCATCCTCAAAATGCAAATCCGGATGGTTCAACGCTTGAGGGCACATTTCAACGCATCGGACAACCCTTCGGACGGCTACGGTTATGGTCTTTGGCGTGGTTTCAAGTGAGGGCCATATCATGCCACCTCACATCTTTGAAGTCGGCTTGAAAGTCAACACCAAAGTATTGAAGAGTGTGGTGGTCCCCTAGTGCAATCAGGTGGCCGGTGGCAGACCCTGGGTGTGGCAGCAGGACTCGGCGCCGGCCCACAAGTCCAAAGAGACCCAGGCTTGGCTTCAGAAGGAGTGCTACGACTTTGTACACTTCTCTCACTGCCCCTCCCTCCTCACCCAAACTGAACCTGCTGGACTACTTTGTTTGGTCATACGTCGAGAACATCATCAACATGACCTCCCACAACACCAAAGCCAGCCTAATCGCCGCCATCCGCCGAGTATTCGCCGAGCTTCCGCCGGCAGTTGTGGAAAAGGCATGCACCCAGTTCCGGATCCGTATCGAGGCGGTGATTGAGGCTGAAGGCGGTTACATTGAATAGATGTCAGCTCTACTACATTATCAAGTTAGCTTAATTGATTTTTTCAATAAAATTTTTAAAATAAAGCTGTTGTGTTGTTTTCTTTAGGACGACAATTTTATCGTTCCACCCTATATATATATATATATATTATAACAGTGTAAGCTCGAGGTCGATGGATATGTATATATAAGTTACAAGTAAAATCATCAATAACTGGAATAGAGACGAGTTGACAAAGTTAAAAATCTAGTTCTATAGGCTCTGTGTAAAGAGTGATTAACCAAAAGTTGCTAAAATCACCAGAACCTGCCGACAATCTAAATGGTAATTACACTGTATTAACCAAAATGCTAAAATCACCAGAACCTGTCGACCATCTGGCACTGGGACTGATAGAAGAATACAGCTGACGTAAGGCAGGAGCATTGGTTTGATATTTAGTGAATTTTAATACCATAATCTTTATTATTTATCAAAGGGTATTCCAGTCAATATCCAAAACATTTACCTCAAATTATTTGGGGCTGGGGCTGTAGAATACATCTCTGCTGATGTCTTGGATATAACACTAAACGATCTGATGATGAGTCTCTAGTAATGCTGGAGTTTTCGGGAATGCGGAGTACTCCTTCATTTCCATAGTCCTCAGGTCCACTCTGACCTGGAATGGTAGCATCTGATAGGGTCCTATCTATGGATCAAATAGAACTGTCTGACATTTAAACTAAGTGCAAACAAATGATTTATGCTAAATGAAATGGTTAGAAATAGAACTGTTTGAACATTTAACTGTATATAAACAAACGACATGTCTAATTGAATTTTTAGTGATACTTAGCGATATTTGCAACCATTTAATTCAGTTTAGTAAGGCTAAATTGAACTGTTTGAAATTCAACTGTTTGATCATTCAACTGTGTGTACACTAATGTCTGAAGTTTAATTGAATTTTTAGTAATACATAACAGTATTTGCAACCCTTTAACTGTGCAGAAACAAACAAATAAAACAGTTAATAGAATTATTCGTCTTAGTGTGAGATACTTAAAACCATTTATATGTGTGCAAAAAATAAATGAGCTTTGGCTTGTTCTAATATGTAACAACAAAATGTGTTTAGAAATCATATATATTTAATATATATGTATAAACGTTATTTGGCATTGAATAACATACGATGTTTAATAATGCATGAAACCAAACCAAACCAAATCATATCTTTGTTGGAGAGTTAAAAACAGAAATATTATGCAAGGAGAAGCATTTTTTATCGCAATCACCAAAACAAGGCATGTATTTATTTATGTTTCCTGGTGGTTGGTAACATATAAAGAAATGGGTCTTATAGAACAAAATTAATAAAGGTACTAACCACACCACTGAACATCCTTTAAACACACACACACATATATATATATATATATATATGTGTGTGTGTGTGTGTGTGTGTGTGTAAAGGCCACTTACCTCCCATCTCAAAAAACATCCAAGTAAGACGAACAAGACATAGAAACACTGCTGGAGAAGGAAGGACTAACTCAGAAGAGACATTCTTCTCTGGACTCCAAAACATGGATATGCCAGTGTTGGCCGACCAGCAAAAACTTATTTGCATGAAAGCTGTGCAAGATGTAGACTAAACGATGGATGATAGTGACGAATAGAGAGAAAGAGTCAAGGAAATCTGTACTGTCAACACAACTTGAAGATGATGATGCAACGTAATACCTTTGTGAAAAGTATAAACCTGATTATCTTCCAACAGCTATATGCAAATGTAGAGTCTAAAAATAAATACACCTTATATATGTATAAATACTTCATATTATATATATATATATATATATATATATATGTATATATGTATATATAATTTTGCTTTTTTTGGTTTCATTGATTAATTCTAACGGAATGTCCAACCATATAGGTTGCCCAGCGGTTAGAGTGTTCGCCAATGGCCCGGGAGACCTAGGTTCAATCCCAGGTCGAGTCATACCAAAGACTTTAAAAATGGAACTTGATACCACCTTGCTTAACACTCAGCATTATAAGGTACGGTTCAAGGGTAAAGTGGAGCAATCCAGGGAATGGAGTAGCGCCCTCCCCTACACCTTGGTTTGGTAGCTATCGAAAAGGGAGCCTTCGGGTCACCCTCGACTATGGTCGCTAACTTTACTTACTTATACGTAGAGGTAAGAGAAGCACGGTCGTTGTTCTTCTTCTGAACATTTTGTGCTTTTATTTACCAACTCCGTATTTGTAGGATTTACACAAAGTCAATTTTAAGCTGGGTTTAATAGATTTAAATTTAGAGTTTTCCTTCTCCTATACTGGTTGCAATAGAAAGGTAAGAAAGCTCAGACTGCCCTACAAGTTGACCGTAGCTGGCTGGATAATAATTGTATTCATACCTTTTCCTATAATATTATCGCAATGTTAAATCCAAACTGCTTCGTCCAAAATTTGAACTCGAGTCACCGTGTTGATTTCCTACGACGGACACCATTACACCACGATAGACTGCAATGTTCATACAATGATACCATATAAACTGTTGATTCTTTTTAACAACTGGATCCAAGCTAAGCAACATGAACAGAATTATCATCTGGCTCACTTGTGGGACAATGTTATGGCCTTGTGCCACGTCTAAGCAAAAAGCTTAGTAAATTTCCACTTGTGGGACAATGTTAAAAAACAAATCTCATTCGGGTCACATTACTTGAGAGCATCTTGATCACCTTAATAATTTCTCAACTGACGCGGTTTTTGGGTTTCAGCTTTGGAGTGTACGAAATCACTCTTTTTTTGCCATCGTTTCTAGGAGCTCTCTGATTTCGTGGGGTAATACCAATCAGGGTCCCACCCAGGTTAAAAAAAGGGATCTGATTAAGACAATATTTGTAAAGATTCGCTTTTAAAACACTGATATTACAGGCATGTACTTACCCACTGAACCCCTCACCATTAGCAGAATATGACAGATCAGTTTCTCAGTGGAAAATTTTCCTTCTCCTTGACTGGTTGCCATACCAAGGCTGAAGGTCCGTGTCTGCTCTGCTAATTGCACACAACTTACGGGAGAACATATTGTATGGAATGTATATATGTTTAAAATTATACATAAGAATATTTATTTTAAACTATTTCCGTTTTTGCAAAGAAAAGAAGAAAAGAAAACTGATTCTAACCTCAGCAAAGATTGATTTGCAGTAAAACTATATATATACGAGGATCATTAAATAAGTTTCCAGACTTTTTTCGTAGGGGCAACTTTTTTGATAGTTCACACATGAAACTCTAGTCCCCTTCGAAGTAATCTCCTCCGGCTGCAATGCACTTGTTGTACCGTTCAAACAACTTCTGGAAGGCCCCATGCAAGTCCTCTTGTGTGAGCGTGTCAATGACCTTCGTCACAGCCTCTTTCATCTCCTCAATTCTCTCATAACGACAGTCTCTGAGTTTAGGGAATAAGCAAAAATCACGGGGAGCAAGGTCTGGACTATAGGGAGGGTTAGGAACTGTCTTGATGCCCATCTTGGTCAAATAGTATGTGATAAGGATGGAGTTGTGGACTGGAGTATTGTCCTGCTGGAAATGCCACTGACCCGATTTAAAGAGTGCTGGCCTCTTCCGACGGAATCTCATACTAAACTCCCATAAAACCTCAACATAGTAACCCTAAATCTAAACATTTGCCCAATCAACAATCATACTACTACCACACCTCTCATCATCCCTCACAGACTCCTTGGTTTCCTTGAATCTCTTATGCCACTTAAAAATTGATGCACGATTCATGCAAGATGGTTGAAAAGCAGTCTGAAGCATTCCATACGTTTCTGTGGCATTTTTTCCAAGTTTAAAACAGAATTTTATTGCATATCGTTCTTCTAAAGTGTCAGATTGCATTTTTGAAATTCACCAGCTGTGACAATCAGGCTTTAGTAGAGTGTATTCCAATTCCTACTGTAACTGTTTATTTGAAGCTGAAATCATAAAAATTGGTCAGTCATCTCATAAGATGTATAGCAATAGCATGCTGAATTTTCAAGAGTCTACGACAATTTTAAATGCCCGTACGAAAAAAGTCTGGAAACTTATTGAAGGTTTCACGTATCAATAATTTTCAGCACGATTTAACAGATAAGTTCCAATATAAATTTATTTCAACTGACTTTTTGTAAGCTTGAAAAAAAAAAACACTAAAATTCTACATTAGAATCATATATTCCATCTGAAGAAACTGTCTTGCGGAGAGATTGTTGAATAAATTTAGAATTGAACTCATCTGTTGAGTTTTTGATAAAATTATTGATTATTTGATCTGCTCGTGAATTTATATATATATATATATATATATATATATATTAGAAGTCGTGCATTGAACCCTCTGAATATATCTATACTATATTTTCTACGTGGATAGTTCCTCTTAACTCTATAAAGAGACTTAGATTATATCAGATTATATATATATTGTTATCCACAGACAGACTGTTTCGTTGTATCACAACTCTTTAGTGTGGCGAAACCCGCCCAACTTTACGTTAAACTTAGTATTAGACCGCTCAGCCAACAAGCGTACCACGACAGCTAAGGAATTTTAAGTTATTAAGGAGTAGCGTTCGTAAATTCCTTCGCGAGAGTGCTCAACCCTCATGGGGGAGCGTTTATATTGTCATCCACAGACTTTTTCGTTGTATCAAAACTCTTCAGTGTGGCTAGACACGTTAGACAATTGAAGCTGGGATAGAAACCCGGCCAACTCTACGTTAGACTTAGTATTAGACCGCTCAGCCAACCAGCGTACCACGTCAGCAAGGGAATTATGAAGTATTAAGTAGTTGCATTCGTTTGTTTACATTTTATAGCTTACCGGATAGCAGAGTGCTCAGTTCGTTCGAAGAGCTTTGCATTGTGCGAGCGGCTTCGGTAATTTTTTTCGCCAGAGTGCTCAACTCCCATGGATATATATATGTTACTTTCATCTTTATAACTATTTCTATGACCTTGACGACTGGAAAAACAGATAATACAATTTGTAAATTAAAAAAAAAAATTACAAACCGATATCTGGAAAAAATTTATTAAAAAATTGGAAAAGACTAAGAACATGCGTATAGCTTGAAAGTAATCAACGAAGACCCCAATGCCTCTCCAAAAGAAATAACACCAACAAGTTTCCTAAGCAAATACGTAAAAGTGCTCAATAGACCAAGGAGAGCAAACCTAGAATACCTAAAGATTTCTTGCTCTTTTACGTATATATATATATATATATATGATATTTCAACTATAGTATGAAATGAAATTCAAAGAAAACTTCATTACTCTGAGTTTCAGGGGTCCAATTTTCAGCAAAGCTTGTATCAACAAGTCTGAAGACCATTGAATTATATTCATTTGATATTAATAAGTCTGAAGACCGTTGAATTCAACTGAATATAATATCTATCCTAAATGCAATAATTAAGTCCTTTGAGGTTTACATGACTAAGTTACTCACGTGGCACAATCGGGCATCACACTAAAGAGTAAGTATTTCTTTTTGTGGAGACATTTAGATACCATTTTCCATCTTTTTTTAAAAAAAAAACATTGCTAAAACACGAAGCACTTTTCGATTCCCAGCATAATTTATAACGCTTTAATCTCCCAGTTTAAGTATCTGCCCTAGATTACTAAACTGCTGGTTCCGCTCAAAACTTTTCTTTGAAACCTCTGCTATAATTAAATCGTCCAATGCTACTTACGTAATCTTCGTCCTTGTAGGAAACTTTGTGATTATTAGAAACTTTCCTTCTGCGGTCGATTTGACGAGCCCATATACCCCATCTTTTGTTCGTTATTACTTCTTATTGCAGCGGGAACCTCGGATGCTAAAACGGTTAGCAAGCTAGACTACCAAATATTCACAAGTGAGTTCAGTTCTCATTGAGTGCCTTATTCATACGACCTTGAGTCACATGTAATGAAATTACTACTTCTTATTGTGACTTGGTAAACCATATTTTTCCGAATGCGTAGGATATGACACAAGGTCATTTTTGTAAGCGTAATTTAACAGATTTCAATTCAGAGTTTTCCTTCTCTTATATTGGTTTCCTCAAGAAAGCTGAAGAAGTCAGTCTGCCCAACTATTTACCCGCAGCTAGAGGGAGAATAATCTTATTCATACCTTTCTCGAGGGTATTAGTGCTATGTCAAATGCAATCAGCCTCGTCCAGGATTTATCGTCGTTTCCATTTCCTACGATGATATTCCTTACATCACGGTCATCTCTCGTTGGTTGGAGCCGTGGAATATTTCTACTGTCCCTCTCTAAAAAGTGTCCTGTTTATGACACTAAACTGCGTCTGATAGTGAGGCTCAAGCTAGAGCTTTGGGGAATGGATATTACCGCATCATTGCCAATTACTCCCGGTTCCACACTGACTTAGAGTTGTAGAGCCTGTTAGGGTCCCATCAGTGGGTCAAATAGAACTTATGGTTATTATGATTAAGTTGTTAAAACTATACAGATGTGAACAAATTATTTATCATATTTACCCAACCCCTCCGCTCGGGCTGGATATGACACAAGGTCAATTTTTTAAAGCGGAGTTTAACAGGTTTCAATTAAGAGTTTTCCTTCTCCTAGACTAGTTGCCTCACCAAGGCTGAAGAACCTAGTCTGCCCTGCTATTTACCCACAGCTGGAGAGAGAATATTTGGATTCATACCGTTCCTAAGGGTATTAGTGCTATGATAAGTGCAGTCAGTCCTGGATTTGAACTCGTGTCACCATGTCCATAACCATTACACCACGGGCACAAATTATTTATATCTGATTAGAATACCTGATTATTGGAATAACTAATTTTAGATCATCATCATCATCATGATCATGTTGTGCCGCCAGCATGGATATCCCTGACCCTCTCTCGCCACTTCTCCCTATCGTTCATCGCCTCTGGCAGGTCTTCAGGGTTACATCCCGTGTCCTCACATAGCTGCTGTATGTATGTTCGTGCTGGTCGTCCTGCTTTTGCTTGGCCAGATGCGGGGGTCCATAGGAGTACATCACTTATGAGCTCGTCCCAGCTTCTCCAGCAGTGTCCTGCGTGTCTGGTTCGTCTAGCTTGTATAGTTTTCGTGATGGGAGGCAGGTGGCCGTATAGTTGGTGTCTTGTGGGGTGTTCTCGTCATGACTTGTTCAATATTGCTGTCAACATTCTTGTGTAATTGCCGTCTAGTTTCTTCTTCAGCCGTTGAGTTAGCGTCCAAGTAGTGCATCCATATAGCAGTATCGATACAATTGCTACCTGGAAGAAACTGCCTTTCATATGGCAATCAGACCTGATTTGCGTGTGATCGAGAGCCTATCGATAGCTGTCCATGCTTTCGTCAGTCGTGTGTCGATGTCTTTTTCGGTTGATGAGACGCTACTTCCTAGGAAGGTAAATTTGACTACTAGTTTCAGAGAGTCTCCGTCTAGTGTGGTAATGTCGCCTATTTGGTTGTAACACATATATTCCGTTTTGTGTGCATTGACATGGAGGAATATGCCTGTGGCGGCTCGTTCCAAACTATGCAGTAGTGTCTCAGCTTGGTTAGGTGTATTCGCCCGTAACGCTATGTCATCGGCGTAGTCGGTGTCGGTAATTGTTTTTGCGGGGTATCTTCTGCTTTTTTTCTTCGTCAGCTCGAAGCCATTATCTCTGATTTTGTCGATCGAAGTTCTAAAACTATTTGAAATAAAATTATTAATTTAAAATTGAATCATTAGTTATAAATTTGAATTACCATGAAATCGAGCAAGCTCTGATTGTAACATACAGAAGCACTAGACAGCTGTTTCAACCTTATTAAGTCCCATATGATGTGTATACCATGATCTACCCCAGTGGAGATCGAACCATTGATCACATAATACAGAGCTAAAACTCTACCAATGAACTGCAGGAACACGTCACACACAAGCCATGCCAAATTAACTAGTCATGGCAATTGCACGACCAATTAGTGATTGGTAGTTACATCCGTGTTTTTACAGAGGACACGGTCACCTCCAGGGCTACGTCTTCCCAAAAGGATTTGAGATACACTGCCCCGTAATCATAGACTCGTGGGTAAGAAAATGGATATTCGTTTTCTCGTGTCATGCACTGTGCTTGCAGGATTTTTTGATAATAGTAATTCAAATTTATAACATAATTCGTCTATTCAAAAAATAAAAATATAAATGAGAATTATCAGTGTTTGATGGCAATACTTGAAACTATTTAACTGCAAATGCAAACAAATGAGCTCGAACAACTCGTTTGAAAATAAATTTTCTGAAAACCTAGTCGCTTACAAGTCATAGAAAAACAGGATTTAGCATAAAAAACGCACAATGAAGACATAAAAACCAACCAACCAACCAACCAACTAATGTTATTAACTCTTACTTTGGCTTAATAAATCAGATTTTTAATTAAGTATTTATTTTCTGATGGGCTCGTATTCGTTCTTTAGTCACACTGTTGATTTTTTTAAATTTTATATTCTTATAATTTCCTGATTGTCTCTGTATTATTTTAAGCAGATTTTATAGGATTTCTATTGGCATACATTCGTATGGGTATCATTCTATATTTTACGGATTCATGACGGTTTTTGCGGTAAATTTTAATTTTAATTATACTGACACAGACACACACGCACACACTTAAACAGAGATAGATAAAAGGTTTTAAAACACTGACCTCAAATGGATTTGACAAGTTCGAGCACCAGTCATTCTATAGCGATCACTTTTGGACTAATACCCTCAATAAGCATATAAAACCACTTTGCACACAGCAATAGGTTAAATAGCACCACTACTGTTCTATTTCATTAAACAAAGGAACCGAAAACAAATGGATTTAACGTCAAACTGAGTAGCGCTGCTTTGAAATAGGATGGACAGATTTGGGGACACCCATGTTTTTGGGGTTACCCCGAATAGTGTAACACGTGTTTTTACATCACACCCAAATAAGCAAAAAAACAAAATAAGCAGTTAGGGTTAATTTGAAACTCAACCCTACTATGCTTAATATATGACTCCCAAATTTAGAGCTCATGGCTAGGTGTACTGACAGCAGATATATAAAGGTTAATGGAAGACAAATAGATACCAGAATATTATTTTCTTTCAGCAACTAGATGTACTACATCACCAGTTCATATTTAGTCACTTCTCTTCTAACATTTTTCAACTTTCTGAAAAACAAACCTCATTTTTCATAAAGTCGTTTCTCCAGAAAATCAAGTAAGGTCGAAACTATTCGAAATAATCAAAAAATAGATAGCATAAACAAAATATATGCATGTGGAGAAATGTTAGATTTGGTAAATCTGACAAGAAGTGAACAAATTATTGGAAAAGTCTATAAGCTAAGACAAAGACAACGGATTAAAAAAATTATTTTTAATCTGTTGTCAGTGTTTCCATTAATCCACTTTTCCACTTTTTTTTACTCACACGTACGCGTGCATACTCACACAGACGCACAGACACACACATATATACTTATATGCCTTCATAACCATCCTGATGATCCGTTTAGGTAAATCCTATATATATATATATATATATATATATTATAACAGAGTTGGTTGTCACTGAATCACTTTGTGGGTTTGTGTCCAACCAAGTTCAATATAATATGGAGAGAGCTCAATATCTGGGATAGAGCTATTTATTAATTATTATTATTAACGAAATTCATTTCATTTTGTTAAGAGCTTGATGATTGTTGTTTTGTAAAAAACTTCATGAAACCCAGGGGTTACATCTAAATTCCATGGAATTAAACACATATATATATATATATATATATATATATATATATGCAAATTTCATTAAACATAATAGACATTTTATGTCTACATATTTTCTTTTGGATCCGTTCGAATTCCCGTATTACTTTTATTGTATTCTGGGGGAATTGATTTATGTATTGTCCATAGTTGCATGTATCCCTAGTACTTTCTGCCCGATTTTGGGCCATCATCAGGGGAGGATCTACTCCCTCGATTGGAGTTTTGCAAAAAACCAACGTTATATATAAATTTAAATGTCCTTTAGGAGATTGTATCTCTGATAATAATAATATATATGTTGGTTTAACCTCAACTACCCTGTCGAGGAGACTTACAATGCACCTTTCAGACACAAGTTCAATAGCTCAGCATTTAAAAAAACATTCATGCCCAACGGCACAGCTACGGAAAATTCTCACCGACAACACAACAATATTAGAACATCAAAATAATAAACAAAAACTTCAGATTCTCGAAGCATTACATATCAGAAACCTGCAGCCAACACTTAATAGAATTAATTTTCAAACCAGTGCTAATGTACTTAAATGTCTTTAGCTACTGGCACTAAATATAGAATCACATTCAAAAACAAACGCCAAAAACCTTCAACGGCAAAGACGCCCTTACACAGTTGTAATATGCTAAAACAAAAGTTACATCACTTTTGTAGTAGATCCTTCCCTGATGATGGCCCAAAGTCGGGCAGAAAGTACTAGGGATACATGCAACTATGGACAATACATAAATCAATTCCCCCAGAATACAATAAAAGTAATACGGGAATTCGAACGGATCCAAAAGAAAATATGTAGACATAAAATGTCTATTATGTTTAATGAAATTTGCATTAACGAAGAAATGCTGCCTAAATATACATATATATATATATATATATATATATATATATATACATGTTAATTCATTATTATACATATATATATGTTATTTTGTCTTTGTTGGTCTTTGATGGTTACTACTAGATGTATTTTTCTTTTTGCCTTTTGTAGTGTGAGACTATTTTCTTTCATTTGATCAGTTGACGTTTGTTGTGTAACAATTTGGTGCATCTGGTCGAAAATATCGGAATATCACCTTGACCTGTGGACGCCTACAGGAAGCAGGTGGACGACAAACAATTATATAACCAGGTGCCACATATGGCTTGAGTTAGTTGGAGTTTTAGTCGCAGTTCGAAGCAGTGAGAACCAGCTCCAGAAAGAGGACTTGGGCGCTCGGGACCCCCGTTTGAGCAGCCGAGCAGAATGAGGAAGAAGTGTTGCTATAGTCGGAGGAACTTGGGGTCAATATGTTGCAGTCTCTCTCCGTCTCCAACTCACCGCCCACACATAACCAACATCAACCCTTTCGCAACACTTTCGAGATTAAAGTGTGAGAGGTATATTTTTCTAAAGAAGTGTGTTCGTTCGTCATTATTGTTGATTATGTTTCCGCATGTATATGTATACGTATAGTTGTAGGTGGCTATACAACAGTTGTAGGTAATCAAAGAAGATTATAAATGCATAAGGTACTTTACTATTTCCTTTTTTGAAACTAGCAACAATGTCATGTATAGTCACAATACAACAATACAAATATACTGGTGCAGGGAAATAACGAAACACTGACGACTCTCCGTTTTTCAGGTACGAAACGTTTATTAACTTCTTGACTTGAG
The DNA here is from genome assembly GCA_963585895.1 of Sepioteuthis lessoniana. Lineage (NCBI taxonomy): Eukaryota > Metazoa > Mollusca > Cephalopoda > Myopsida > Loliginidae > Sepioteuthis > Sepioteuthis lessoniana. The sequence continues at coordinate 29,906 of CAUZXS010005895.1, forward strand.
GAGGTGCCGGTGGTGTAATGGTTACCGTCGTAGGAAATGGACACGGGGACACGAGTTCAAATCCTGGCCGAGACTGATAGCATTTCACATAGCACTAATAACCTTGGGAAAGGTATGAATCCAATTACTCTCCCTCCAGCTATGGGTAAATAGTAGGACCGACTAGTGGTGAGGCAATTAGTCTAGGAGAAGGAAAAGTCTGAATTCAAACCTGTTAAACTCCGCTTAAAAATTCACCTTGTGTCATATCCTGCCCGAGCGGATGGGTTGGGTAAATATGATTAACTTCTTGACTTTAGTTTGTCGAGACGAGGAGAGATAGACACAATTCTTACTATGCTGACTGTACTATCTGACCCAGCAAACGCGCTGCGCATCCCGTAGCCCCCAGCTTGACTGGCCAGGCCGAGCCCAGAGTCGGATCTCAAATAACTCTTTTTCAAAATCACCAAATTCTCAGCCTATCACTTCCGGGCATGACGTCATTTACACCCCAGTCCCATTTCCTATTTGGGGTTCTTATTATGACATTTGTGATTGTCATATCCTTTGCCCACGAGCTTGAACTGTACTCAATGTGTGTGCACCTGCACTAATTGCCAAATAGTTAAAAGCCCAACCAAACCGAATGATGAAATATAATTAACGAAAAATGATTAATATTAAAAAATCATTCCGTAATTATATAACAGTCAGAGAAGTCAATATCACCATGCGGTGAAGGAAGTATTGTTTTCGTGTGCATAATTATATCCGTAACTACTGTTCGAACCGTATGGGTGTGCTGACACATCTGGAGCTCTTAATAATTCCTATTTTATCAAATAAGATTTGGTTTGCTTTGGTGGTAGAATACGCCGACTGAACTTCTTCAGAGTGGTGAGATAATCCCTCCAAGGAGTGTCCTGTTATGACTATAAACAATCTAATTACATATAAACCATTGTTGGTTATTTAATGCCTCATCCTGTTGTTATATCAAATGATTTGGAAACAGATTTTGGAGATACACACAGGTAAATAATCAGACAGTTATTTTTTCAAACAATTCAATTTAGGAATAGTCAAAATTAAAATGTTTCAAGTATTGTTATAGGAGATTTCTGAGAATTTAGTTGAGCATCAGTTTTTCGTTTTCACTCAATTAAATGATCAAGAAGTTCTAAATGACATATGCTAAATTGAAATGTTTAAAACAATTCAATTTAGCAAAGGTCATTTATTTGCACTCAGTTTGATTATCAAACAGTTTATTCAGGTCATACATAGGACCATTTCAGGTGCTACCACCTCGATCAGAGTGGACCTGGAAGTAATGGCAACAAAGCAGTACTCCGCAGACCCCAAAGCTCTACCATTACTGAAGCATCGCCATCAGATTGTTTAGTGACATATCCTGGACACTCATTATGGGTCTTATCCCTCTGCAGATATACAGTTAGTGTATTCTGAAGCCTCAGCCAACTGGGCTATCTATCAGAGTTAGAAAATTATATATATCAGATATCATATTATATATATTGGGTCGTTTTCGGTTAAAGGCTATGGGTTTTTTTTTGTCTTTATGATTTTTTTGGTTAGGTTTTTTTTTCTTACTTATTTTTAGCCCAGACGGTTTGGGCGGTAGAATACGCCGACTGAACTTCAGGAGTGTCCTGTAATGACTATAAAAAATCTGATTGTGGTGCCCGTGGTGTAATTGTTATCGTTGTAGGAAATGGACACGGCGACACGAGTTCAAATCCTGGACGAGACTGATGGCATTTCACATAGCACTAATACCTTTAGGAAAGGTATGAATCCAATTACCCTCTCTCCAACTATGGGTAAACAGTAGGAGAGACTGGGTTCTTCAGCCTTGGTGAGGCAACTAGTCTAGGAGAAGGAAATCTCTCAATTCAAACCTGTTAAACTCCGCTTAAAAATTGACCTTGTGTCATATCTTGCCCAAGCGGAGGGGTTGGTAAATATGGTTATGACAATAAACAATCTGATTGTAGAGCTCCAGCCCTGAAGGAGTACCTCAGTAATTTTCTTTACTTCTAGGTTCACACTGAACTGTCGTGATAATACTTGATAGGATCTCATCTATGGGTCAAATAGAACGATTTATTCGTTTAGTACAGTAGAAATCATTTAACTGTATGCAAACAATAAAAAGAAATACCTGAAACCATTTAACTGTGTGCAAACAAATGAGTCAAGATCGTTTCTAAAAGATTACCTACAAACAATTCACTTAAATATCAAACATGAGTTTATGAAAATGATTCGATATTTAAAAACCATTAAAATTGAATATGCCATTTAAGCAAATTACCTAACCAAACCCATGCTTTTTTATGTCGATATATAGCGGGTACTAAGTGGATAGAGTGTTCGCCAATAGTCCAGGTGACTTGATTCAATCCCAGGTCACGTCATACCAAAGACTTTAAAAATGGTACTTGATACCGCTTTGCTTAATACTCAACAATATAAGATATGTATTAAGGGTAAAGTGGAGCAATATAGGGAAAGGAGTTGCGCCCTCCCCTACACCTCGGTGTAGCTGCTATTGAAAAGGGAGCCTTCTGGTCGCTCTTAACGATGGTCACCAACTATAATGCTCTAAATTCAGTCATCTTATTTAATCGTCTTCAGGGTAATTATAATTATTTTTGTCGGCTCTCCTTTTCCCTTTTTTTTTTTTTTTTTTTTTTATTTTAGTTTTATAATGTTATTCTGCTAGCAGAATTAATCATTGGCGAGGATACTTTGATCATATAATAACGCGACTGGAGTTCGAAATCGCTTTCTGCGATTCCGCTGTCCAGCACTTTAACCATTACACAACGAGGACACCCCCCCTACTGGGTTCGTTTGGTTATTTGGTTTAATGGCATATCAACTACTGAAGATTATTTAATGCCAAATCCTGTTTATATATATATATATATATATATTGTCATCCACAGACAGACTCTTTCGTTCTATCAGAACTCTTCAGTGTGGTTTGACACGCAGGACGTTCGAAGCCGGGATCGAAACCCGTCCAACTTTACGCTAGACTAAATCTCAGACCTCTTTGGCTAAGTGAATTTTAAAGGTATTTATTTAGCAACAGCAGCAGCAGCCGTTTGTTTACATTTTTTATACCCTATATTGTTTATTATATACTTCAATAACTTACATCTGTCTATCTATCTGTTCGGATTAAGTTAGATTAGGATATTTGGTTTAATGGCATATCAACTCTTGATGGTTATTATATGCCAAATCCTGGTTACTTATAAGATTTTCAAGTTTGTTGGTAACATTTTTTTAACGAGCCAAAATTTATTAAACGGTTTGAAAAATTGCTATCTAACACTAACAGTTCTATTAGCAAAAAGTTAAATAGTTTCCAGTAATCTTATCTAATACTAATAATTCAATTTGATATTAATAAACAGTTTTAGTTTACTTATTGATGGTATCCTTACAGGTACTACCGCTTTGAGTCAGAATGTACATCGGAATAATGGCAACGAAGGGTTACCCTTTACTCCTTAAATCTCCAGATCGTTTAGGACACAAACTGGGGTTGAGGAGGCTTACCCTTATGCTGAGATGCTGTCACCGTATTCTGCAGCCCCAGCCGAATTGACTGTATCTTATTTCATCATCATCATCATATCGCGCTGGCAGCACGGATATCCCTGACCCTCTCTCGCCACTCCTCCCTATCGTTCATCGCCCTAGGCAGGTCTTCAGGACAACATCCTGTATCCTCACACAGCTGCTGAATGTACGTTCGTGCTGGTCGTCCTGCTTTTGCGCGGCCGTGTGTGGGGATCCATAAGAGTACATCTCTTATGAGTTCATCTCTGCTTCTCCAGCAATGTCCTGCATGTCTGGTTCGCCTAACTTGAATAGATTTCGTGATAGGGGGCAGGTGGCCGTACAGTTGGTGTCTTGTGGGGTGCCGCTGCCAGGACTTGTTGAGGATTGCACGCAGCATTCTTGTGTAATTGCCATCTAGTTTCTTCTCGAGCCGTTTTGTTAGCGTCCATGTAGTGCATCCATATAGCAGTATCGATGTGACCGCTGCCTGGAAGAAACCGCGTTTCATTTTATCGGTTAGGTCTGATTTCCATATAGTCGATAGCCTATTGATAGCTGTCCATGCTTTCGTTAACCTCGTTTCGATGTCCTTTTCGGTTGATTCGACGCTGCTTCCTAGGTACGTGAATTTGTCTACTAGTTTAAGAGGGGTTCCTTCTAGAGTGGAGATGTCCCCCGTTTGGTTATAGCACATATATTCCGTTTTGTGTGCATTAACATGGAGGCCTATGCTTGCTGCTGCTCGTTCCAGGCTATGCAGAAGTGTTTCGGCTTGGTCAGGTGTATTTGCCAGTATCGCTATGTCATCGGCGTAGTCGGCGTCGGTAATTGTTGTTGCGGGATATCTTCTGCTTCTTTTCTTCGTCAGTTCGAAGCCATTCTCTTTGATTTTGTCAATCGATGTTCTAAGTACGTAGTCTAGACAAATGATAAAGAGATACGGAGCCAGCGTGTCCCCTTGTAGTACTCCTGCTACAATGTCGAAGTATTCTGTGTCTCCATCTGGTGATCGTACTTTTACTTTAGTGTTTCTATAGAGAATCGTTATTGCCGCTACGGTTTCTTTAGGTATGCCGTACGCTAGTAGGATTTGTTCCATCTTTCCTCTGTGAATGGAGTCGAAAGCCTTGGTAAAGTCGACAAATATTAATGTCGCTTGTAGGTTCTTTGCCCGTACACCTTCAAGGATTCTGCGGATGGTTAGTATTTGTGAGGTCGTAGATCTATTTCTTCGGAAGCCATTTTGGTTTTTTCTAAGTATGTTGTCGATTTTGGGTTCTATGCGGTTTCGTAGTAGGGCATTGTAGATTTTGGCAGCTATGGATGTAAGTGTTATGCCTCGGTAGTTTTTGGCTAATCCGAGGTCCCCCTTTTTAGGGAAGGGGAGTATGCATCCCTGCGTCCATCTATCTATCGGATTTTGATTGTATACTGCGTTGCAGTGTCGGAGCAGTATGTCGTCGAATTGTCTGGTCTTCCATACTTCCGGGGGAATTTCGTCCAGTCCTGCAGCTTTCCTATTTTTAATTTTTCTGAGAACCGAGTCGAGTTCTCCTTGTGTGAACGGTCCAAGTTTAATGTCTAATTGTTTGCTAATTATTCTGGTGATTGGTTCATGCGTTATTTTTGGTGGGTTTCCAAGTAAGTTTTCGAAGTGCTGTTTCCACAGTTTTATTCTTTCTTGTTGGTTTGCTGCTTTAAGTTTTGCTTTGGCTGTGCTCTTTCTTCTGCTCACTTCGTTTATTGTTTGCCAGGCAATTCTAGATTGTCTATCTTCTACCGAGTCTCTGATCTTATCTATCTGATTTTGAATGTATTCTGTCTGTTCCTTTATATATATGCCTGCTAATTGATTTTGTGCCGTTTTTAGTTTTAAGGCATTTGTGTTTGTTGGGTTTTTTCGATAGTTTTTGGAGGCTGTTTTCACTAGTGCACGTTTTTCTCTCACCGCTAAGGTTTCCCATTGGACTCTATATTTAGTTTTAATTTTTGTTGGAATGTATTTTGCTGCTGCCTCAAGGTGTGCATTGACGAAATTTTCGTATTCGTCGTTTGGTGTACTTTTTTCCGTCTTTTCTTGTAGTGTTTCGAATCTGTTTCTCAATTCTAATACGTATTTATCTCTGACATCTTTGTTGTTTAATAGGGCCCAGTCATAGTGTTTGGTGGTCGCTGTTCGTTTGGCGTTTTTTCGTAGGCTTAACCGTATTTTCGCTGTGACTATTCGGTGATCGGTGGACACACCCTCAAAAGAGGAGTATGCCTCGCAATTCAATGCACTATTCTTCCATTTCTTGTTTATAAGGACGTAGTCTATCTGAGCTTTAGTATTGTTTGCGTACGTGTATGTCCATAGTTTGCCCTCTCTTTTTTGGTAGTTTGTATTGAGGCATGCTAATCTATTTTCTATCATGAAATCTGTTAGATGTTGCCCATTTCTATTTGATGTGTTGTGGAGGCTGTATTTGTTGTTTCCGTTTTTCCCGATTTGTGCATTCATGTCTCCGCCAATGACTAACATGTTGTGTTTCGGGATGCTACGCACTAATGAGGATAACTCATCGTAGAAGGTGACTATTTCATTTTCTTCACTAACATTGGTGGGGCTGTAGCATGAGACGATTGTTGCTCTGGGGTTTCCGTTAAATGTAGCTACCATCATCCTAGGTCGTATTTTCTCTATGCTATTAAGCGTTTTTAGTGCTCTAGGTCCTATAAGCAATCCTACCCCTCCTACTGCGGCGTTGACAGAGTTTTTCCATGCGGATACAGTGGCGAGCGACCATCCATTGCCAGTTTCGTGATATTTGATATCTTCTGTGTGCGTGTATCTGTGTTCTTGTATGCAAATTATTTCTATATTATGTTCTTCGGCCGATGCAATTAGCTCTGGGAGTTGTCCTATTCTATTTAAGGTTCTTACGTTAAATGTGGCTATTTGTAGTGTTTGCTTGCATTTTAGTAGTTTTGATTGTTTGAGCTCTGTAGCTGATTTTTCGAACACCGAGGCCAGGGCTCCAACCTCAGCAGGACGCGCCCCTTTTTTACCCGCGCGAAGAGCGATGCGGTTTGTGTAAGTGGTTTGAGTGTGGGTCATGGTTATCTTTCGATGGCTGTTTTATTCTCTTCTATAGAAGCCACTCTTATAGAGGAGCAGCAGTAGTTCCCCGATCGAACTGTCGATCCTGAGCGAAAAGTCGTCAAACTCACGTCCAGGACCCATTTGGGTATTGACTTTGGTCGTCCATTGGTTTATTCAAATACCTTAACGTACATCATGCTGCTTCCCATGTGTACATAATAAAATAAATGAACATTTAAAAAAAAAAAAAAAAAAAAAAAAAATTTTTTTAAATTAAATAAAATGAAAAAAAAAAAAAATAAAAAATAAAAAAAAAAAAAAAAATAAAATAAAAAAATAAATAAATAAATAAATAAAAGGGGGGGGGGAATTTGTTTTAAGTTTTAACTTAGTTAAAGTCCAACATTAAGGTACTTTCTTATGACTTTCACTAATACTGACTTATACTTTTTTGCTGTATTGGGACTTTTCCAAGGGTTTTTCATTTTTTTTTTTTTTTTTTTTCATCCTACAGTTGGGGACCTAGCAGGCTTCAGGAATTAGAGCTCTGTGGTAGCATTAGGCGTTCTAGGCTTTTTCTTCTAAACTACTGTTAGGGCTTTCTTTACGAATTTTTAAATTATTCGATAGAAGATATTTAAAAACATTCTGCCTTGTTCGCTGACATGTGGATAGGCTTAATATCAAATTGGCTTTACAGTAGAGTAAGCGTGCCTTTACATTTAAAACGCATAGTTTAAGCATTATTTTACAAACAAAATACAGCATAACATTTTGTAAAATTCAGCATTTTAAATTGGAATTAAAGACATACTGACCAATATTGACATATTTCTTCCACTTGGCTCCTGAGTTCAAATGCGTCTTCTTCGTTTGGACTTTTATTTACTACTGATATTTTAGGTAGCTTTGGGGGCGGTCTAGTGGGGTGAAGGGGACAATTCGTTTTTGTTGGGTTTTTTTTTTTTTTTTTTTTCTTTTTCCTTTTCTGAGGGGGGGGCTGTAGTAGCATTCTAGGCTTTTTCTTCTAAACTACTGTTAGGGCTTTCTTTACGAATTTTTAGATTATTCGATAGAAGATATTTAAAAACATTCTGCCTTGTTCGCTGACATGTGGATAGGCTTAATATCAAATTGGCTTTACAGTAGAGTAAGCGTGCCTTTACATTTAAAACGCATAGTTTAAGCATTATTTTACAAACAAAATACAGCATAACATTTTGTAAAATTCAGCATTTTAAATTGGAATTAAAGACATACTGACCAATATTGACATATTTCTTCCACTTGGCTCCTGAGTTCAAATGCGTCTTCTTCGTTTGGACTTTTATTTACTACTGATATTTTAGGTAGCTTTGGGGGCGGTCTAGTGGGGTGAAGGGGACAATTCGTTTTTGTTGGGTTTTTTTTTTTTTTTTTTTTCTTTTTCCTTTTCTGAGGGGGGGGGGGCTGTAGTAGCATTCTAGGCTTTTTCTTCTAAACTACTGTTAGGGCTTTCTTTACGAATTTTTAGATTATTCGATAGAAGATATTTAAAAACATTCTGCCTTGTTCGCTGACATGTGGATAGGCTTAATATCAAATTGGCTTTACAGTAGAGTAAGCGTGCCTTTACATTTAAAACGCATAGTTTAAGCATTATTTTACAAACAAAATACAGCATAACATTTTGTAAAATTCAGCATTTTAAATTGGAATTAAAGACATACTGACCAATATTGACATATTTCTTCCACTTGGCTCCTGAGTTCAAATGCGTCTTCTTCGTTTATATCTGTTTATTTTTTATCCTGATTGCTTCCCGGACATATATATATATATATATATATATATATATATATATATATATATATATATATGTGTGTGTGTGTGTGTGTGTGTGTGGTATTGTTCATGATTATTTGTATATAAAATTTAATTTTAAACATCCATAAATAATAGATATAAGCTGGAATGCAATTTTATTGTAACTGCAATTATAACTTGAAAAAATCTCTTTTAAAATACATTTTCGAACCTGTTTCAGTTTCTTTGTTTAGTGCCATAACTTGTAGAAAGATCGTAGTGGTTCTATTTAACCCATGGCTTGTAGATAAGGGGGTTCATACTTTCTCCGGGGGCATTAGTCTGAAAGTGAACGTAATAACACGACTGGAGTTCGAACTCGCTACCTACAATGTCATAGAACAGCACGTTAGCCACTACGCCTTGAAGACTACCTCCTCCCGATTCTCCTTTCTGCTGAGATATGCGAGCAAGTAGCTGCATAAGCAAAAGTCATAAAAATAAATAGATTGCGTTTCTTTTCTGGCAATTTTCTTTTTTTCTTTTCTTTTTTTTTCTTTTTGAAGCTGAAATTTATGATCCGAAGTAAGTGGTTCTAATGTTTCCTTTATTCTGTTTTAATCTTTGTGAGAGGGTTTAAGTTACTGCCTCTTAATATTAACCACATATTCTACTCGGGTAATCAAATGTTTTGCAAGTTTTGGGTATGTGAGGAACGATTTGGCTGCTCTGGATACTTTTGCCGAAGCCGAAACTATGATGAGGCACCCTGGACTGGGACATGTCGAGCTTGCCTGATATTCTCAAAGTACAACTCCCTGGATTTAACTCTATGGCTTGGAGCAAGGCCTCGGGATCCTCGATTTTATGCCGTAAATTAACGAAGGACCCCTTTGACATCAGTTTAGACAGCGGTGGAAGTCGGACCGTATTTAAACGAAAATAACAGTAAATTCACCTGGTTCCTAAAGTAAACAGAACTCAGGTGTTCTCGGCGGAAATGCCGCATAAATAGCCTGGGCGGATTGCTGGAAGTAAGCATGTCTACGTGCATTGTGTGGGCAGCAGGCTGGAGGAGATGTGACCTCGAGAATTTGCGTGAGCATGGCCAAATTAATTGCGTGGGGGTCTGGGATGTTGTGTAACAAAGAATAGTTTGGTCAAAAGGAGAATAGGGTCACCGAAGATCCGTAGCTGTCGGTCCCTACGTTAAGCTCAACATCTTCAACACTTCCTTATGCTCTATACTCCTTCAATTTTGGGTTAAGAAAAAGAAGCTGATTATATTTTTTATGACTATTGTATTTCTATACAACATTTAGGCCTATCTGACCTTGCCTGATCGTCTACATTCTTGCAACTCAAGCAAATATTCTTTAACCATCTGTACCTCAACCTTTCGCAGAAATTTCTTTTTCTTTTTCTTTTTTGTTTTGTTTTGTTTGGCGTTATGGCCCAGTTCGAACACGCAAAGCATAAGTTTTTGATTTAGACAACGTTGCACGTTCATCGGTGAGGCTTTTAAATCATTCACAAAGTGAAGCAATATACAACATGTCAACACACCATATACCACGATACTACCAACTACTGTGCGTAACTACCAGAGCTTGAACTGCTTTGGTCGTGTGATATTAGTCGAGTTGGCGACCTTAGTCGAGGGTGACCCGAAGGCTCCCTTTTCTCAATAGCTACTACACCAAGGTGTAGGGGAGGGCAGTACTCCATTCCTGGATTGCTCCACTTTACACTTATCCTTACCTTATAATGCTGAGGGTTAAGCAAAGCGGAATCAAGTACCATTTTTTTTGTCAATAGTATGATTCGACCTAGGATTGAACTCCGGTTCTCCTGGACCATTGGTGAACACTCAACTCAATAGGCCAATGGCTCTACAAAATATTTTTCTTGCCTAAGTATTTCTCTCTGCTTTTTTTTGTAAGTTTTTGTTATTATATACTCTTATTTTTACTATCAAGAAGTTGCGGGTAGCGTAATTAATTTGACGAGCCAGTTCAAATCCTGCACGAGGCATTTTTTTCTTTTTTTACTTTACGCTACAGGCCTTAAAAAAAGGTAAGACTATTAATGAACAATTAATTTCAATAAAGTTAAATTTCGATAACGAAATTTCGGGGATTTCATTATATCGAATGAAAAATTATACAATCATTGATATTATTGAAAGTTGTTTTTAATAAACTTTGAGTCGAAGTAAAATTTTCTGCGTTGTATCTTTCTCTAGACCGGCCACTATTTTGCCCAGTTTGACTGGGGCTGCCGAATACGCCGACTGTATCTCTGCAGAGAGATAAGATTCCAATAACGAGTGTCCTGTTTATGACACTAAAAATCTGATGTGAGGTTCCAATGATGCTGGAACTTTGGGGAATGTGGAGTACCCCTTCGCTGCCATCGCTCCCCGGTCTACTCTAGCCCGAAGTGGTTGTATTTGAAAAAATCCTATCTATGGGTCAAATAGAACTAAAATGCTTACTTGAGCTTAACTGAATTATTTGAAATGGAACTGTTTTCTGACATTGAAACTATACTTAAGCTAAACTGAATTATCTAAAAAAATAACTTTTGACTTTGAACTGTGTGTAAACAAAATCTTTGCTTATACTTAACTGAATTGTTTTGAGTAGAACGGTTTGACTAAACTGAATAGCTTGAAATAGAAGTGTTTTTGACAATAAAACTGTGTATTCATGCTAAACAAATTATTTGTAATAGAACTGATTATTTGTATAAAAATGGATTTTGGCATTAAATAACCCATAAAAAGTTGATATGCCATAAATTCCAACAACCAAACAACTAAACAACCGTACCTTGTTATTTTCTCCTTCAGTTCATTTCAATCTTGAGTCTGAGGTTTTTATTGCTTTCTCAAGCTTCACTGTTATTTTAGCAGCAAGCCAACACAAGGAGGATATAGGAAAAGGATGATAGAGATCTGGGAAAAAATCGCTCGGTTTAAGACAAGCCAAAGACTTGCTGACCAAGTTAGTATGACAACAAAGAAAGGTTGGTTTTATGACTTTGAAGTACTAGGAAATACGTCAGAAAACAAATCAAAATAAGATACTCATGCAATAACAGACATGCCAAATATTGAAAAGCAAGAACAATCTAACCGAAATAAACCGCAAACTAATAACAATTCAAACACCACACACCCAAACCACACGGCGCAAACACTAAGTCAAGAGGAAGAAATGAATTTTGAAAATTTCAAAAAGATTTATGTCAGAAAAAAAAACTACATATTACAAATTAAGACGGAAATTTAAAAAAAAGTAAACGGATTTTTTAACACATATCACAGCGAAAAATATCACGGAATTAAATGAACTGATCTATGCAGGAGCGAAATTAGTCTGTGAAAAAATTCAGGATTCCACTTAAAAACACGATTAGGAACTCAAAATCTAGATTCGAAATTCGACAGAAACACCAACAAGAAATCTACAATAAACAAATAGAGAAAAACGCAACACACGCAAAACTGACAATACAACTAGAGGAAAGAAACCAGAAAGTACTGGTAAAAGAAGTAAGATTAAAACGATATCGAGACAGGGTAAACAATACAGACAACACAGGACATTCCAAAGAATGAAAAAAACCAACCAGTAAGTAGAGGGAGCTGGCACGAAGACATACCAACAATCGGATGCAAGGGATCCAAACCAATTTTTGGGCAAAATATGGCAACCAAGAGAACATAGCAAAAAAATCCGAATGGATAAGCAACATAGGAAAATAGTTAGAAGGACTGGAAGAAGGACCGAGATAAAATACTCTTCGATTTATTCTGAACAACTCTAAAACCGAAAGTGGAAAACGCCAGGTCATGTTGGCTGATATATATTCTGGTTCCAAAACTTCACCTGCATCCATGACAGACTAACTATTGAATAAAACGATGACTACAAGAAGAAGACGTATCCGAATGGATGATCAAAGTAAAAGCCATATTGATTATGAAAGAACACCCCAAAAGAAACCACCCCACACAACTACAGACCCATAATGTGCCTACCTATGATATAGAAAATATTTATGATACAAATAGGGTAGAGATTTACACCCGCTAACAATCCACGAGAAACAGAAAGGATGCTGCAAAGGATCAAGAGGCACAGGAGAGCTACTCTATTTTAACTAACACATCTTCAACGAGAGCAAGACGAGACGAAAAAATCTAGTTATGGCGTGGATTGAAAACAAAAACGCATATGATATGGTCCTGTAAAGTTGCTTGATAATTTTTTTTCATCATACAACGTGTGAAAGCACGTGCGATACTCTGTCTCATCAGCCGCCAACCAGGGTGATAATACAGTTTCGGTAGCTCACGGAGTGACAGTACTGCCTTGAGCTACTGAAATAACCAGAAACCAAAATAGGAAGTTAAACAACTCTATCGACATTTTGAGCGAATAACAAGCGGACATATCGCACGAGAAAACGTAGACGTGGATAAGAAACGAACCCTTGAGAGCAATTGAATAGCAGTTCAAAACAACGCTATAAGGTCCAACAATGTCAAAGCCAAAATAGAAAAAACGCAACAAAGAGGAGATATAGGTTATGTGGTGATAGAGACGAAACGATAAATCACATAATAAGCGAATGCAGCTAATTACCACTGAAAAATTAGACATGATTGGTTGGGGAAGGGAATTGTGCAACGAGTTTAGATTTGACCATACGAACAAACGCACAACCAAAACCCGCCCAGAGAAGATACACACAAAATTCTTTGGGATTTTGAGATACAAACGGATCATCTAAAGTCAGTAAGACGACCAGACTTTGTGATAGTCAACAACAACAACGCAAAAAAAAAGAGAACCTGGCAAACTGCGGACTTAGCCGTTTGGGCTGACCACAGAGTAAAACTGAAAGAAAACGAAAAGAAAGATAAGTATCTTGACCTTTGCATTGACGAACAGAAAAAACCTGTGGAACATGAAATTAATGGTGTTACCAATTGTAATTGGTGCGCTCGGTAGAGTAGCCAAAGGATTGGTAAAGAGACTGGAGGATTTGGGAATAAGAGGACAAGTGGAGATCATCAGGACTACTGCATTGTACTCAACCAGAATATTAATAGGAGATTTGCTGTCACTCAGACTCCAGTGAAAAAAAAAACCCATTGGCTAACACTGGTGGGAAAAACTCTCAAAAGAGTAAAATAATAGCAGTAAAAATAAATATACTAAATAATAATGAAAATAGTTTGGTTTCTTTGTTTAATGGCATATCAACTTTTTGTAGTTATTTAATACCAAAACCATTCTCCTAGAAGAACAGTAGTGGTACTATTTAACCCATAGCTGGGAGGATAAGGAGATCCATACCTTCCCCAAGGGTATTTGCCCGAAAGAGGACGTAATAGCGCGACTGGAGTACGAATTC
>CAUZXS010005896.1:0-17500 GCA_963585895.1 Sepioteuthis lessoniana
GGTATATTAAAATGAGTGAATGTTTGGGGATAAGTTTTTGTTATTCTAACCATTTCAACCTATGACAAATCAAGTGAAATACTGCTAGTAATAAATCATAATTAAATGGTAGATTAAAATGAGTGAATGTTTGGGGATAAGTTTTTGTTATTCTAACCATTTCAACCTATGACAAATCAAGTGAAATACTGCTGGTAATAAATTATAATTAAATGGTAGATTAAAATTAGTGAATGTTTGGGGATAAGTTTTTGTTATTCTAACCATTTCAACCTATGACAAATCAAGTGAAATACTTCTAGTAATAAATTATAATTAAATGGTAGATTAAAATGAGTGAATGTTTGGGGATAAGTTTTTGTTATTCTAACCATTTCAACCTATGACAAATCAAGTGAAATACTGCTAGTAATAAATTATAATTAAAAGGTATATTAAAATGAGTGAATGTTTGGGGATAAGTTTTTGTTATTCTAACCATTTCAACCTATGACAAATCAAGTGAAATACTGCTTGTAATAAATTATAATTAAATGGTAGATTAAAATGAGTGAATGTTTGGGGATAAGTTTTTGTTATTCTAACCATTTCAACCTATGACAAATCAAGTGAAATACTGCTAGTAATAAATTATAATTAAAAGGTATATTAAAATGAGTGAATGTTTGGGGATAAATTTTTGTTATTCTAACCATTTCAACCTATGACAAATCAAGTGAAATACTGCTTGTAATAAATTATAATTAAATGGTAGATTAAAATGAGTGAATGTTTGGGGATAAGTTTTTGTTATTCTAACCATTTCAACCTATGACAAATCAAGTGAAATACTTCTAGTAATAAATTATAATTAAATGGTAGATTAAAATGAGTGAATGTTTGGGGATAAGTTTTTGTTATTCTAACCATTTCAACCTATGACAAATCAAGTGAAATACTTCTAGTAATAAATTATAATTAAAAGGTATATTAAAATGAGTGAATGTTTGGGGATAAGTTTTTGTTATTCTAACCATTTCAACCTATGACAAATCAAGTGAAATACTGCTTGTAATAAATTATAATTAAATGGTAGATTAAAATGAGTGAATGTTTGGGGATAAGTTTTTGTTATTCTAACCATTTCAACCTATGACAAATCAAGTGAAATACTGCTTGTAATAAATTATAATTAAATGGTAGATTAAAATGAGTGAATGTTTGGGGATAAGTTTTTGTTATTCTAACCATTTCAACTTATGACAAATCAAGTGAAATACTGCTTGTAATAAATTATAATTAAAAGGTATATTAAAATGAGTGAATGTTTGGGGATAAGTTTTTGTTATTCTAACCATTTCAACCTATGACAAATCAAGTGAAATACTGCTAGTAATAAATTATAATTAAATGGTAGATTAAAATTAGTGAATGTTTGGGGATAAGTTTTTGTTATTCTAACCATTTCAACCTATGACAAATCAAGTGAAATACTGCTTGTAATAAATTATAATTAAAAGGTATATTAAAATGAGTGAATGTTTGGGGATAAGTTTTTGTTATTCTAACCATTTCAACCTATGACAAATCAAGTGAAATACTGCTAGTAATAAATTATAATTAAATGGTAGATTAAAATTAGTGAATGTTTGGGGATAAGTTTTTGTTATTCTAACCATTTCAACCTATGACAAATCAAGTGAAATACTGCTTGTAATAAATTATAATTAAAAGGTATATTAAAATGAGTGAATGTTTGGGGATAAGTTTTTGTTATTCTAACCATTTCAACCTATGACAAATCAAGTGAAATACTGCTAGTAATAAATCATAATTAAATGGTAGATTAAAATGAGTGAATGTTTGGGGATAAGTTTTTGTTATTCTAACCATTTCAACCTATGACAAATCAAGTGAAATACTGTGAGTAATAAATTATAATTAAATGGTAGATTAAAATGAGTGAATGTTTGGGGATAAGTTTTTGTTATTCTAACCATTTCAACCTATGACAAATCAAGTGAAATACTGCTAGTAATAAATTATAATTAAATGGTAGATTAAAATGAGTGAATGTTTGGTGATAAGTTTTTGTTATTCTAACCATTTCAACCTATGACAAATCAAGTGAAATACTGCTAGAAAATAAATTATAATTAAAAGGTATATTAAAATGAGTGAATGTTTGGGGATAAGTTTTTGTTATTCTAACCATTTCAACCTATGACAAATCAAGTGAAATACTGCTTGTAATAAATTATAATTAAATGGTAGATTAAAATTAGTGAATGTTTGGGGATAAGTTTTTGTTATTCTAACCATTTCAACCTATGACAAATCAAGTGAAATACTGCTAGAAAATAAATTATAATTAAAAGGTATATTAAAATGAGTGAATGTTTGGGGATAAGTTTTTGTTATTCTAACCATTTCAACCTATGACAAATCAAGTGAAATACTGCTTGTAATAAATTATAATTAAATGGTAGATTAAAATGAGTGAATGTTTGGGGATAAGTTTTTGTTATTCTAACCATTTCAACCTATGACAAATCAAGTGAAATACTTCTAGTAATAAATTATAATTAAATGGTAGATTAAAATGAGTGAATGTTTGGGGATAAGTTTTTGTTATTCTAACCATTTCAACCTATGACAAATCAAGTGAAATACTGCTAGTAATAAATTATAATTAAAAGGTATATTAAAATGAGTGAATGTTTGGGGATAAGTTTTTGTTATTCTAACCATTTCAACCTATGACAAATCAAGTGAAATACTGCTTGTAATAAATTATAATTAAATGGTAGATTAAAATGAGTGAATGTTTGGGGATAAGTTTTTGTTATTCTAACCATTTCAACCTATGACAAATCAAGTGAAATACTGCTTGTAATAAATTATAATTAAATGGTAGATTAAAATGAGTGAATGTTTGGGGATAAGTTTTTGTTATTCTAACCATTTCAACCTATGACAAATCAAGTGAAATACTGCTTGTAATAAATTATAATTAAAAGGTATATTAAAATGAGTGAATGTTTGGGGATAAGTTTTTGTTATTCTAACCATTTCAACCTATGACAAATCAAGTGAAATACTGCTAGTAATAAATTATAATTAAATGGTAGATTAAAATTAGTGAATGTTTGGGGATAAGTTTTTGTTATTCTAACCATTTCAACCTATGACAAATCAAGTGAAATACTGCTTGTAATAAATTATAATTAAAAGGTATATTAAAATGAGTGAATGTTTGGGGATAAGTTTTTGTTATTCTAACCATTTCAACCTATGACAAATCAAGTGAAATACTGCTAGTAATAAATTATAATTAAATGGTAGATTAAAATTAGTGAATGTTTGGGGATAAGTTTTTGTTATTCTAACCATTTCAACCTATGACAAATCAAGTGAAATACTGCTTGTAATAAATTATAATTAAAAGGTATATTAAAATGAGTGAATGTTTGGGGATAAGTTTTTGTTATTCTAACCATTTCAACCTATGACAAATCAAGTGAAATACTGCTAGTAATAAATCATAATTAAATGGTAGATTAAAATGAGTGAATGTTTGGGGATAAGTTTTTGTTATTCTAACCATTTCAACCTATGACAAATCAAGTGAAATACTGCTGGTAATAAATTATAATTAAATGGTAGATTAAAATTAGTGAATGTTTGGGGATAAGTTTTTGTTATTCTAACCATTTCAACCTATGACAAATCAAGTGAAATACTTCTAGTAATAAATTATAATTAAATGGTAGATTAAAATGAGTGAATGTTTGGGGATAAGTTTTTGTTATTCTAACCATTTCAACCTATGACAAATCAAGTGAAATACTGCTAGTAATAAATTATAATTAAAAGGTATATTAAAATGAGTGAATGTTTGGGGATAAGTTTTTGTTATTCTAACCATTTCAACCTATGACAAATCAAGTGAAATACTGCTTGTAATAAATTATAATTAAATGGTAGATTAAAATGAGTGAATGTTTGGGGATAAGTTTTTGTTATTCTAACCATTTCAACCTATGACAAATCAAGTGAAATACTGCTAGTAATAAATTATAATTAAAAGGTATATTAAAATGAGTGAATGTTTGGGGATAAATTTTTGTTATTCTAACCATTTCAACCTATGACAAATCAAGTGAAATACTGCTTGTAATAAATTATAATTAAATGGTAGATTAAAATGAGTGAATGTTTGGGGATAAGTTTTTGTTATTCTAACCATTTCAACCTATGACAAATCAAGTGAAATACTTCTAGTAATAAATTATAATTAAATGGTAGATTAAAATGAGTGAATGTTTGGGGATAAGTTTTTGTTATTCTAACCATTTCAACCTATGACAAATCAAGTGAAATACTTCTAGTAATAAATTATAATTAAAAGGTATATTAAAATGAGTGAATGTTTGGGGATAAGTTTTTGTTATTCTAACCATTTCAACCTATGACAAATCAAGTGAAATACTGCTTGTAATAAATTATAATTAAATGGTAGATTAAAATGAGTGAATGTTTGGGGATAAGTTTTTGTTATTCTAACCATTTCAACCTATGACAAATCAAGTGAAATACTGCTTGTAATAAATTATAATTAAATGGTAGATTAAAATGAGTGAATGTTTGGGGATAAGTTTTTGTTATTCTAACCATTTCAACTTATGACAAATCAAGTGAAATACTGCTTGTAATAAATTATAATTAAAAGGTATATTAAAATGAGTGAATGTTTGGGGATAAGTTTTTGTTATTCTAACCATTTCAACCTATGACAAATCAAGTGAAATACTGCTAGTAATAAATTATAATTAAATGGTAGATTAAAATTAGTGAATGTTTGGGGATAAGTTTTTGTTATTCTAACCATTTCAACCTATGACAAATCAAGTGAAATACTGCTTGTAATAAATTATAATTAAAAGGTATATTAAAATGAGTGAATGTTTGGGGATAAGTTTTTGTTATTCTAACCATTTCAACCTATGACAAATCAAGTGAAATACTGCTAGTAATAAATTATAATTAAATGGTAGATTAAAATTAGTGAATGTTTGGGGATAAGTTTTTGTTATTCTAACCATTTCAACCTATGACAAATCAAGTGAAATACTGCTTGTAATAAATTATAATTAAAAGGTATATTAAAATGAGTGAATGTTTGGGGATAAGTTTTTGTTATTCTAACCATTTCAACCTATGACAAATCAAGTGAAATACTGCTAGTAATAAATCATAATTAAATGGTAGATTAAAATGAGTGAATGTTTGGGGATAAGTTTTTGTTATTCTAACCATTTCAACCTATGACAAATCAAGTGAAATACTGTGAGTAATAAATTATAATTAAATGGTAGATTAAAATGAGTGAATGTTTGGGGATAAGTTTTTGTTATTCTAACCATTTCAACCTATGACAAATCAAGTGAAATACTGCTAGTAATAAATTATAATTAAATGGTAGATTAAAATGAGTGAATGTTTGGTGATAAGTTTTTGTTATTCTAACCATTTCAACCTATGACAAATCAAGTGAAATACTGCTAGAAAATAAATTATAATTAAAAGGTATATTAAAATGAGTGAATGTTTGGGGATAAGTTTTTGTTATTCTAACCATTTCAACCTATGACAAATCAAGTGAAATACTGCTTGTAATAAATTATAATTAAATGGTAGATTAAAATTAGTGAATGTTTGGGGATAAGTTTTTGTTATTCTAACCATTTCAACCTATGACAAATCAAGTGAAATACTGCTAGAAAATAAATTATAATTAAAAGGTATATTAAAATGAGTGAATGTTTGGGGATAAGTTTTTGTTATTCTAACCATTTCAACCTATGACAAATCAAGTGAAATACTGCTAGAAAATAAATTATAATTAAAAGGTATATTAAAATGAGTGAATGTTTGGGGATAAGTTTTTGTTATTCTAACCATTTCAACCTATGACAAATCAAGTGAAATACTGTGAGTAATAAATTATAATTAAATGGTAGATTAAAATGAGTGAATGTTTGGGGATAAGTTTTTGTTATTCTAACCATTTCAACCTATGACAAATCAAGTGAAATACTGCTGGTAATAAATTATAATTAAATGGTATCTTAAAATTAGTGAATGTTTGGGGATAAGTTTTTGTTATTCTAACCATTTCAACCTATGACAAATCAAGTGAAATACTGCTAGTAATAAATTATAATTAAATGGTAGATTAAAATTAGTGAATGTTTGGGGATAAGTTTTTGTTATTCTAACCATTTCAACCTACGACAAATCAAGTGAAATACTTCTAGTAATAAATTATAATTAAATGGTATCTTAAAATGAGTGAATGTTTGGGGATAAGTTTTTGTTATTCTAACCATTTCAACCTATGACAAATCAAGTGAAATACTGCTAGTAATAAATTATAATTAAAAGGTATATTAAAATGAGTGAATGTTTGGGGATAAGTTTTTGTTATTCTAACCATTTCAACCTATGACAAATCAAGTGAAATACTGCTAGAAAATAAATTATAATTGAATGGTAGATTAAAATGAGTGAATGTTTGGGGATAAGTTTTTGTTATTCTAACCATTTCAACCTATGACAAATCAAGTGAAATACTGCTTGTAATAAATTATAATTAAATGGTAGATTAAAATGAGTGAATGTTTGGGGATAAGTTTTTGTTATTCTAACCATTTCAACCTATGACAAATCAAGTGAAATACTGCTAGTAATAAATTATAATTAAAAGGTATATTAAAATGAGTGAATGTTTGGGGATAAGTTTTTGTTATTCTAACCATTTCAACCTATGACAAATCAAGTGAAATACTGCTGGTAATAAATTATAATTAAATGGTATCTTAAAATGAGTGAATGTTTGGGGATAAGTTTTTGTTATTCTAACCATTTCAACCTATGACAAATCAAGTGAAATACTGCTAGAAAATAAATTATAATTGAATGGTAGATTAAAATGAGTGAATGTTTGGGGATAAGTTTTCGTTATTCTAACCATTTCAACCTATGACAAATCAAGTGAAATACTGCTAGTAATAAATTATAATTAAAAGGTATATTAAAATGAGTGAATGTTTGGGGATAAGTTTTTGTTATTCTAACCATTTCAACCTATGACAAATCAAGTGAAATACTGTGAGTAATAAATTATAATTAAATGGTATCTTAAAATTAGTGAATGTTTGGGGATAAGTTTTTGTTATTCTAACCATTTCAACCTATGACAAATCAAGTGAAATACTGCTAGTAATAAATTATAATTAAAAGGTATATTAAAATGAGTGAATGTTTGGGGATAAGTTTTTGTTATTCTAACCATTTCAACCTATGACAAATCAAGTGAAATACTGCTGGTAATAAATTATAATTAAATGGTAGATTAAAATGAGTGAATGTTTGGGGATAAGTTTTTGTTATTCTAACCATTTCAACCTATGACAAATCAAGTGAAATACTGCTAGAAAATAAATTATAATTGAATGGTAGATTAAAATGAGTGAATGTTTGGGGATAAGTTTTTGTTATTCTAACCATTTCAACCTATGACAAATCAAGTGAAATACTGCTAGTAATAAATTATAATTAAAAGGTATATTAAAATGAGTGAATGTTTGGGGATAAGTTTTTGTTATTCTAACCATTTCAACCTATGACAAATCAAGTGAAATACTGCTAGTAATAAATTATAATTAAAAGGTATATTAAAATGAGTGAATGTTTGGGGATAAGTTTTTGTTATTCTAACCATTTCAACCTATGACAAATCAAGTGAAATACTGTGAGTAATAAATTATAATTAAATGGTATCTTAAAATTAGTGAATGTTTGGGGATAAGTTTTTGTTATTCTAACCATTTCAACCTATGACAAATCAAGTGAAATACTGCTAGTAATAAATTATAATTAAAAGGTATATTAAAATGAGTGAATGTTTGGGGATAAGTTTTTGTTATTCTAACCATTTCAACCTATGACAAATCAAGTGAAATACTGCTGGTAATAAATTATAATTAAAAGGTATATTAAAATGAGTGAATGTTTGGGGATAAGTTTTTGTTATTCTAACCATTTCAACCTATGACAAATCAAGTGAAATACTGCTAGTAATAAATTATAATTAAAAGGTATATTAAAATGAGTGAATGTTTGGGGATAAGTTTTTGTTATTCTAACCATTTCAACCTATGACAAATCAAGTGAAATACTGTGAGTAATAAATTATAATTAAATGGTATCTTAAAATTAGTGAATGTTTGGGGATAAGTTTTTGTTATTCTAACCATTTCAACCTATGACAAATCAAGTGAAATACTGCTAGTAATAAATTATAATTAAAAGGTATATTAAAATGAGTGAATGTTTGGGGATAAGTTTTTGTTATTCTAACCATTTCAACCTATGACAAATCAAGTGAAATACTGCTGGTAATAAATTATAATTAAATGGTAGATTAAAATGAGTGAATGTTTGGGGATAAGTTTTTGTTATTCTAACCATTTCAACCTATGACAAATCAAGTGAAATACTGCTAGAAAATAAATTATAATTGAATGGTAGATTAAAATGAGTGAATGTTTGGGGATAAGTTTTTGTTATTCTAACCATTTCAACCTATGACAAATCAAGTGAAATACTGCTAGTAATAAATTATAATTAAAAGGTATATTAAAATGAGTGAATGTTTGGGGATAAGTTTTTGTTATTCTAACCATTTCAACCTATGACAAATCAAGTGAAATACTGCTAGTAATAAATTATAATTAAAAGGTATATTAAAATGAGTGAATGTTTGGGGATAAGTTTTTGTTATTCTAACCATTTCAACCTATGACAAATCAAGTGAAATACTGTGAGTAATAAATTATAATTAAATGGTATCTTAAAATTAGTGAATGTTTGGGGATAAGTTTTTGTTATTCTAACCATTTCAACCTATGACAAATCAAGTGAAATACTGTGAGTAATAAATTATAATTAAATGGTATCTTAAAATTAGTGAATGTTTGGGGATAAGTTTTTGTTATTCTAACCATTTCAACCTATGACAAATCAAGTGAAATACTGCTGGTAATAAATTATAATTAAATGGTATCTTAAAATGAGTGAATGTTTGGGGATAAGTTTTTGTTATTCTAACCATTTCAACCTATGACAAATCAAGTGAAATACTGCTGGTAATAAATTATAATTAAATGGTAGATTAAAACTAATGAATGTTTATGTAAAATTAAGTGGAATGTTGTTTTTAAAAAAAAGTTCTAAATCATTATCTGATGAAACAAAATGTCCTAATAAATATATAATTATTATAATAAATGTATATATACTATAATATTTATATATTATAATATATATATATATATATATATATATATATATATATATATATATATATATATATATATATATATTTATGTTATATATATATATATATATATATATATATATATATATATATATATATATATATAAACAACCTGCAAATTGATTTCAAAGCTGGTTTTTCACACATTTTATCTATATTATTGTATATATATGTATGTGTGTGTGTGTGAGTAATATATATTTACTTATGTACTATAGTTATATGAAAAGTTCATAGGCTGACCAAGATACTCTGTTAGAATATGGCCAAATGAAGTTTATTTATCAACATAGTTTCATTGCAGTCTGTACACTTCTATCTGTGTTGCAGTGCTTGGATCCCATTGGTCAAAAAAGTCATCAACAGCAGATATAACGTCAACATATGATCTTTTCATCTCACTCTCCTATGTATATATCTGGAGACTAGTCCCAAAACTACACATAGTTTTGTTTTTTTTTTGTTTGTTTGTTGTTTTTTTTTCTTTTTTTTTTTCTTTTTTTTTTTTAAATTTATCAAATTGCATTTTATTCCTAAATTTCAAAGATGAACTATTACCGATTTAATTCATACTAGTCTCTTTATTTGTATTACTATTCTGCTTGTTAATATGTATAAGAAATATTCATTTTTACTTAAGATATAATTACATATAATAATGATATTATTGTACTAAGTAATTTATAATGATCTAAAATCTGTGATACATATATATCCATGACAGAAAAAACATAAGATGTCAGGGAAATAAGTTATGTGACACAAAATTCAATTAGAAAATTTCTAACTGTATAGGAAATTTGTGTACATCTGAAGTAGATCAGTCCCTCCAAAAAAATGTTTTTCTCAACTAATATGTTTTATAAATATATATATATATATATATATATATATATATATATATATATATGTATATATATATATATATATTAATTTGTTTTGTTTTGTTTTTAGATACTTATGGTTGATGGCAATGGAATTCTGCATCCAAGGGGTAAGAGTACTTTTTCTTTATCCCCAGATTTTAGTAGTATGAAACACAGGCAATAGAGCCACAAATAATTTACTCACTTAGTTGGCCTTGGCATGAGCTGATAATATACAGAACTGTATGCCGGGGGTATCCTCGTGATGTAACGGTTAAAGCACTGGACAGCGGAATCATAATAAGTAAGTTTGAACTCCAGTCGCACTATTACATTCATTTTAAGACAAATACTCTTAAGAAAGGTATGAACCCCCTTACCCTCCCCAGCTATGGATTAAATAATACCTCGACTGTTCTTCTAGAAGATTGGCTTTAGCATCAAATAACCCATGAAAGTTGATATGCCATTAAACAAAGAAACCAAATCAAACCAAACCTTATCCCCTCTCCTCAGCTATGGGTTAAATAGTACAACTATTGCTCTTCTAGAGGTTGGCTTTGGCATTAAATAACCCATGAAGGTTGATCCTATTCACTCAAACCCTCCGCTCAGGTAGGATATGACATAAGGTCAGTTTTTAAGCAGAGTTTAATAGGTTTGAATTCAGAGTTTTCCTTCTCCTAGACTAGTTGCCTCACCAAGGCTGAAGAACCTAGTCTGCCCTACTATTTACCCATAGCTGCAGGGAGAATTATTGGAGTCATACCTTTCCCAAGGGTATTAGTGCTATGTGAAAAGCAATCAGTCTCATTGAGGATTTGAACTCGTGTCGCCGTGTCCATTTCCTACGATGATAACCATTACACCACGAGCACCTCCAAAACATCACGGGCACCTCCAAAACACCACGAGCACCTCCAAGGTTGATATGCCGTTGAATAAAGAAACCAAACCAAACCAAACCTTATTCCCCAGCTATGGGTTAAACAGTACCTCTACTGTTCTTCTACAAGGATGACTTTGGCATCAAATAACCCATGAATGTTGATATGCCATTAAACAAAGAAACTGAAACAAACCAAGAACTGTATACAAACTTTTGGCTAGGTGTTTGTTAATTAATCAAAAAATGCTTGCATAAACTATTTTAGGAAAAGTCACAATTTAGGTGGTGGGGGATCATGACTCTGAACAAGAGAAAAAGTCACAAAACTGACTATTTTCCTCATCTAAAATAAACAGTGTCTGGGAACCTTCAAATAAAAACAAAAATGAAAAAGACATGACTTTTATGTGGGAAAAAGAAATGAAACAATCATTGGGTGCTTGAGTCAATACTTCTTGCTGCATGGAACAAAATCAGACCAAGAGTTAGTAGTCCCATTTTAGTTTTTAAATTGTTCTACCTATGAGTATCTAAGAACTCTTATTCTTATTGTAGGGGTGTCTTCATGGTGTAATTGTTAAAACGGTGCACTGCAGAATTGTTGTAAGTGATTTCAAACTCTAGTCACGCTATTACATTCACTTTCAGACAAATACCCTTGGGAAAGGTATGAGCCCCCCCCCCATCCTCCCAGCTATAGGCTAAATAGTATCAATACTGTTCTTCTAGAAGGATGGCTTTGACATTAAATAACCCACAAAGGTTGATATGCCATTAAACAAAGAAACCAAACGTTATACCCTTCCCCAGCTATAGGTTAAATAGTACACTGCAGTTCTAGTAGGATAGTTTGGTATTAAATAACCCATGAAGGTTGATATGCCATTAAACAAAGAAAACAAACCAAATCTTATTCTCTCCCCCAGCTATGGGTTAAATAGTACCACTACTGTTCTTCAAAAAGGATGGCTTTGGCATTAAATAACCCACAAAAGTTGATATGCCATGAAATAAAGAAACCAAACCAAACCTTATCTCCCCAACTCCAGCTATGGGTTAAATAGTGCCACTACTATTCTTCTAAAAGGATGGCTTTGGCATTAGAATAACCTATGAAGGTTGATATGCCATTAAACAAAGAAACCCAACCATTTTTATTAATAGCACTTACTTTTGCATTTCTTCTTATACATATCAGTGGCATATACTCCTAAGAAGCAAGTCACAAATTGCTTATCCTATAAAAATTCATCTGCACAAAAATTAAAATATCTTTATATATTAAGTTTAATGTATCATTTATTTCAGTTCTATTATTCAATGCTTGAGAGAGGTTTACTGAATTTATATTTATTGTAATGAATCCTGAAAGCATGTAAACAGAAATTTCATCTAAGATCATGACAGTGTTATCTGCTTTTTTCAGGACTCATATATATATATGTGTGTGTGTGTGTGTGTGTGTGTGTGTGTGTGTGTGTGTGTGTGTGTGTGTGTGTGTGTGTGTGAATAAAATCTAACTGGATAAGAAAAGGAATATAATGAGGAAAATAAATTTGATGTGTTTCACGTTAAGGATAGCTAATACCCTTGAAAAATGCAATAATCCACATAATATATATAATCCTGAAACTGGTGGATGCCAATGATATATGAGATGACCATATCATTATAAAAACATCTTTTTCTTAAATCAAAAAATACTGGCCTACTGTATAAAACTTAAAATGTTTTCTCATTTCCCCATCTCCTTGGTATGACATAAAACTACATCTGATGGTGTGGATACTGTCTTGGTGCTTGGGGAATGTGGAGTAGCCCTTCCAGAATGGTTGTATCTGTTAGGTCCCATCTTTGGGTCCAATATAACTGTTCTTCCTTTTGCTAGGGATTATTATTATTATTATTTGTTATTTGAAACAATACCGCTGTGTGCAGATTGTTTGTATTGGTTAGGAATACTTGATAATAAAATTACTAATGCTAAATAACAATACTTGAAACCATTTAACAGTGTGCAAACAAATGACCTCTGGCACATTTAAAAATAATGTTTCTTTTCTTACAAACTATTCACTTATAAATCATATATATATGTGTGTGTGTGTGTGTGTGTGTGTGTCTGTAGTTGGACAGCAGTCTTTCATTTAAGCATGTTTATTATTTAATCAAACATACTTAAATGAAAGACTGCTGCCTAACTACACACACACACACACACACGCACACGCACACACACACACACACACACACACACACACACACATATATATATATAAAGCTCTTCTAACAAATTGAGCACTTCAGTATCCAATTGCAAAATGTAAACAAACAAAAGTTAATATATATTCGTTAATTTTCAAACTGACATTGAGTCACAGGCTTGGCTTTGGGGTATGTCATCAGCCTTTAGTAAAATTAGGCGGGTTTTGATCCCAGCTTGGAGTGTCTCACATGTCTAGCCACACTGAAGAGTTGGGATACAACTAAACAGTCTGTCTGTGGATGACTATATATATATATATATATATATATATATATATATATATAGTGTATTTTGGCAGCAAGTCATTGTTCAAACAGGCTTTATCATAGACCATGGAATAACTGAAGGGACCAACCATATGTAATAGACCAACTACATATGATAAAAAAATTTTAAAAACCCTTCCAAATACATAAAACTCACACGAAAAAAAAAAAAACAACTAATAATTCCCCTGAGGATGACCAGAGACATGGTTGAAGGTGCTTGAGTAAATATGGGACACTTTCTCCATTTAGATCCCAACATACTAAAAGAAACAAGAAGATTTGAACATCTAAACATGAAGATCATAAGAAAGATATATATATATATATATATATATATATATATATATATATATATATATATATATATTGTTATGGCCCTGGAAGGGGTCACAAAGAGAACAGAACACCACGGTTATAGTATAGGTATATATTTACAAGAGCAAAGGATGGTTACAAGAACATAGAACAGTAAGCTAGTTCGCATAACTGCGCGGGGGCGAGGTTAGCTTCCTGATCTAGACTAACTTCATACTGCTGCGTCTTCTGGTATTATGGAGAGTGGTTGTGTCCATTAGTAGGTGATTCCGCCTCAACATATATACATATATATAATTTTTAGTTGTTAATGTGTTCATATGTATTATATTCACTTTGTAGGTTTTGGACTTGCTTGTCATGTTGGTATTGCATTGAACATTCCATGTATTGGTGTTGCCAAATCTTTATATATGTATCAGGGTATATCAAAGAAAGCATACAAAAAACAGGTAGGTCCATTTTCATTTTTTAATAAATCCATTTTTATCTCTAATCATCAACTAGTACAAAGTAATAAACCTTCTAAAAAAAAGTTTCAGATTCAAATATTTCTCCAATTGTGTTTGATCTTTTTTTCAAAGAAACTAAAATTTACAATTTTAATGTAGAGAATAAATTTCTTGGAAAATTAATTCTGAAAAGTATTTTCTTGAATTTGATTTTTTTTGTTGTTTTATTGCATCTCAATGTAGATATTTTCGCATTTATTGCAATCATCTTCACACTATCTACATGTAGAAAGGATTAAAGCAACTATGGAAAACATTCTCATAGCTAATGAATATTTGATTAACAATAAAATCCCTTTAATTTTGTCAATATTTCCATGTTTATTGCCATCATCTTCACAATATTATCTACATATAGAAAGGATGAAAGTAACAATGAAAAACATCCTTGTAGCTAATGAATATTTGATTAACAATCAAGTCTCCTTGATTTTTTGTTAATATTTTCATGTTTATTGCCATCATCCTCACAACATTATCTACATATAGAAAGGATAAAAGCAATGATGAAAAATATCTTTGTAGCTAATGAATACTTGATTAACAAACAATCAAGTCTCCTTGATTTTATGTTTTTTGCCATCATCTTCATAATATTATCTGCATATAAAGAATTAACAAGAAAACAGTTTTCGATTAAGAAAGTAATTTAATATCTAAAAAACTTGGCCATATTTTTTTTAAACTCATGAATTTTGATTTTTAGTTTTCTACTTTTAAAATTGTTTGCTGGAAAATGATTTTTTTTTACAAATTTTAAAGATTGTTTTTGGCATTAATTCATAAGCATTTTTAACCACATGAAACCTATACATCTATATGGAAATGCAGGTAACTTTCAGAAGAGTATACCTATTATAGTAATGAGTGAAAGGAACATAAAAAAAAACCCAAAATTGTTTATGACAGTTTGTCATCTGAATGAATTTAAACTTAGAATATTTTCAGCATTTTGTAAAGTGAATTAGTGATATTACTCAAAAAGGGTTGAGATTTTCAATCAGACATGAGTCATTAAAAAATGCATCTTATAAAGGACAGTTAGCAAACATTGGTGATGACCTACTGAGGACTTGTTCAGAATCTAATCTACTTCAAATGTGTCATAAACCAAAGTTGTCATCATTCCTAAAAATAGAATCTTCCTCAGTCTGTCTGCCTGCCTATATATATATATATAGAATTTAATAGCTTGCAATTTCCAGTTCACATTATTCAAACGGAAAAGTGGCCGGACATTATAGCATGGTCCGATTCAAAGAAGAGTGTCCTCCTCATAGAATTGACTGTCCCCTGGGAAGAAAACTGGGAGAAAGCACACGAGCGGAAGAAAAAGCGCTATGAGACACTGCGTACCGACTGCGTGGAAAAGGGTTGGATATGCTATGTGATTCCTATTGAGGTTGGTTGTCGTGGTTTTATAGGTCACTCAGTCATTTCGTTTCTTTCAAAAATAGGAATCACTGGCCGCAGTTTGAAAGTTGCCTCAAATCGTCTTCAGACCACGGCGCGATACGCATCAAGTTGGATTTGGTCAAAAGCGAGCAAGTTTTCAGCATGAAGGAAATACATGCGGAACCACCTTTCCCGTGTGATTACGTAAAAAACGGTTACTGTAAACGCGTAATAACATCAACCGCCGAAAGTAAACGTGTTTTTGGGGGGTTTTTCTTTTAAATCACAAACTGCATTCAGAAAATGAAGATTAACATCCAATGTAGTCTCTGCATTTAATTGATCTGGCGTATATATATATATATATATATATATATATATAATTCTCTTAATACCCTGTCCGGTGGCAAAAGCTGCTTGGTAGCGCCAGGGGTGGCAGTACCGCCTTGAGCTACCGAAATTGTGTTATCACCCCTGGATGGCGACTGAAGAGGCTAGGGTATCGCACATGCTTTCACACATTGTATGATGAAAAATTTGAATACCAAGACTCTCTGGAAAGCAAGATGACTCTTTGGAAAGACAAAGTGACTCTCCAGAAATTTGGAGTGGCGTCCTGGAAAGACAGCAACGCAACAAATATGGATAAGACAATTAAAGGAAAATGCCCTCAGGGTGTCTGTAGCGGGGAGGGAGAATATATCACCCACCATACTTGCTCTAATGGTAACGAACTGGATATGGACCCGGCTACAACGTGTGATTGCTGCAGAGAATTTAACAGCTTGCGAGGGTTACGAATCCACAAAGCACGCTGGTGCAAACAACGTAATTCTCCTACAGGAGAATGTAAATCAAATGATGGGCTTATGAATCAGGAATACCCCCACAGTGTTCAAGGGCCCATTGTTAAGCGACAGCAAGCCAAGCCAAGAATTGGGTAATCAGACAGCTACTTGGACAAACTTAGACCAGGAGCTTTCTTTTTTGCTCACCACCCATCTTAAGGGCCCCATTGATCATCAATTGTCATCTTTCTGCAGAGTTATATATGACGTTTGTCTGGAGTGGTTTGGTGCAGTAACGGATAAAAAAGATAAAACCAAAGGAAAACGACCGAATAGACGACAGATACAGAAAGGAAAGCTAACATCGGAACAGAGAATGCTGAAGCGCCGATTAAAAGAAGCCCCGATTCATGAGAGGCCGGAAATTCAGAATATCCTAAATGATATTCAAAAAAGGATTTTGGTGATCTCCAGAGCCGAAAATCAGAAAAAACATCGAAAGAAAAAGCGTCAGGCTCGGAGAGCATTCTACTCAAATCCTTACGCTTTCGCAAAAAAGCTTTTCGTGGAATCAAAGAGTGGCAAGCTTAATGTACCGAAGGAGGAACTCGAGAATCATTTGAAGATGACATACTCAGATGATTTAAACGGTATCCCAATACCTCCGCTTAGAGATTTACCAAAACCCCAAGATTCAACGGTAATGTTTGATGATAGCAGGATAAAACTAAAAGAAGTTCGAGATTTCGTCCATAAGGCCAGCGCAGGTAGTGCCCCGGGCTTGAATGGGATATCGTACAAGTTATATAAAAACTGCC
>CAUZXS010005896.1:22500-38476 GCA_963585895.1 Sepioteuthis lessoniana
TATCTTCACTTTTGGACATTTGAGAAAGAAAGGTTTAAACCTCCTTATCCCTCTCCAGCTACGGGTTAAATAATGCTACTACTTTAGGCTGGTTTTGATATTTAATAACTCATGCCATTAAACAAAGAAACTAAACTTGACAATATATATTTGTTGGTATTTTTTTTTTCTTTTTATTATTATTATTATTATTAACAACAACAACAACAACCCCTTGAGAGTTTTTCACATAAGTTTGAGCTGATGGTCTTTCACTGAAGTTTGAGTGACAGTAAGTCTCCTGAAGTCTCCTGGATTCTTCTCAGTATTCTGATCGTTCTCAACAATGCTGTAGTTTGGATGGCCTCTACTTGTCCTCCAAATTCCAAGTCCTCCAGTCCCTTTAATAATCCTTTAGCTACTGTACCAAAAGCACCAATCACAATTGGTATAATTGTCACCTTCATGTTCCATTATTAAATGGTTGGTTGGTTGGTTGGTGGATTTTAATGGCATGTCAATCTGTCTGGGGTTAATTTATGCCTAGAGGTTAGGGAATAACGTATGTCATACATTTATATTTTCACTTAGGTAGTTAATGGTTTGTTGTCCTTTATGGCCTATCAACCTTTGTAAGTTATTTAATTCCAAATCCTGTTTATACATATATACATTAAATATATATCATTTGTAAACATAGTTTTTAGGTAACAATTTTTAAATAAGCCAGGGCTCATTTGTTTGCACACACTTGAATGGTTTCAAGTGCAGAAAATGATTAAATAGTTCTATTTGATCCATAGAGAGGGACCCTAACAGGTACTACCACTCTGGGTCAGTGTGGACCTGGGAGTAATGGCAATGAAGAGGTACTCCACATTCTCCAAAAATTCTGGACTTACACCTCCCTATCAGATAGTTTAATGTCATATCTAGGACACTCCTTGCAGAAGAGTTCTTAGCCGACTGGGCTGCAAATATATATATATATATACACACATACATATTGGTATACACACACATGTAATAATTTGCACTCAAATAATTTCAATGGACTATTCCTATTCAATGTGTGTGTACATTTATGTGTGTGTGTGTGTGTGTGCGCACACACACACACACACACACACATATATATATATATATATATATATATATATATATAAAATTAACTTAAATCGCGAGTTGGAAATCTTCTATTAAAGTTTCACCTTATCAGATCATCAGGAAGTCTAACTCCAACATATGTATATGGATAGATAGATATAATGAAATAAAAAAATTAAAAATGATCACTACCAAAGAATGGACAGGAATTAAGATACTATGAAATCACTTATTATACATCAAAAGTTTGTTTTTTTTGCATTGGAAGATTTTCTTAACAGGGATATATGATGAATTTTCTTTTAATTTTTTTTATAAATATTTAAATCATAACACATGAATCTTTACATAAGATAAAAATATTTTAGGGTAATTAATGCCAAATCCATTTTTATACATATAAACAGTTCTATTTCAAACAATTCAGTTTAGCATAAGTACACTGTTTAGTTCTATTTAACTTATAGGTAAGACCCTATCTGGTGCTACCACTCCAAGCCAAAGTGGACCTGGGAGTGATGGTAATGATGTGGTATTCCACATTTCCCAAAGCTCCACCATTACTGGAGCCTTACCATCAGATGGTTTAATGTCATATCTAGGACACTCGTTGGGTGGGGGGGAGACTTACCCTCTGTAGAGGTACAGTCAGTGTATTCTACAGCCCCAGCTGACTGGGCCAATGGAATATGAAATTCATTTAATAAATAAGGTGAATTTTACCAATAGGAAGCACTGTTTACAGTTGCACCTATTTCTAAGAAATCAATAATCATTGGTTCTTTCATGTTCCAGAAGACTGTCAGCATGACCTTCTTTACTGACTGCCATGCCCACAACCTTTTCTCCATGAAGTGTCTTTTTAATTCTTGCTTATATTCGAATATCCATATTTAGCTCATTTGTAAAAAAAACATTTTACTAAAGCATATTTCTTCATGCACTTCACATTTCAATAAATTTCACATGGTTTGCATGTCTCCACCACCAAAGATTTGATGACAGATCTCTGTTCAAGCCTAGAACACCCGGATTTGCCACCGTTTTGAATAGACCAAAAGCAAATATTTCTGCCAGATTCTTAAAAAAAATACTATTTCGCCTTTTTCAAAAAAATTCCCCTATTTATTGAATGACCCTTGTATATATCATAGATCCTTCCTTAGCCAATAAAATTCCCATTATTTATTGAATGACCCTTGTATATATCATAGATCCTTCCTTTGCCAATAAAATTCCTCTTATTTATTGAATGACCCTTGTATATGTCATAGATCTTTCCTTTGCCAATAAAATTCCCCTATTTATTGAATGACCCTTGAATATATCATAGATCCTTCCTTTGCCAATAAAATTCCTCTTATTTATTGAATGACCATTGTATATATATATAATAGGTCCTTCCTTAGTCCAAAAAAATTCCCCTTATTTATTCAATGACCCTTGTATATATAATAGGTCCTTTTTTAATAAAAAAAGTTTTCTTTATTAAATGACCCTTGTATATATAATAGGTCCTTCCTTAGTCAAAAAAATTTCTCATATTAATTTGATGACCCTTGTATATATAATAGGTCCTTCATCAGTCAAAAATTCCCCTTATTTATTGAATGACTCTCATACATTGATAATTGTATAAATTTTCCTTCATTTCAAATGTCATAATGGATAAAGTAAGTAAGTTCAAACTCTAGTTGTGTTATTATGTTCACATTGGGAAAGGATTGAGCCCCCTTATCCCCACCCCAGCTATGGGTTAAATAGTACCACTACTGTTCTTCTAGAAAGATGGCTTTGGCATTAAATAACCCATGAATGCTGATATGCCATTAAACAAAGAAGCCAAACCAAACCTTATCAGCTTGATATGCCATTAAATCTAAAAAAAATAAAGTTAAGATAAATATTCTGAGTGCATCTTACTCTATGAATGCAATTTATTGCATTGAATTAAAAATGTTAATATTTTCTGAAATTGATAGAAAAGTGTACAGTATCTGGCGAAGGAATTGTCGGCCACCGCTAGTGTAATGCAAAGCTCTTTGCAAGAATTGAGCACTCTGGTAGCCGATAGGGTATAAAAAATGTAAACAAAGGCTGCTGCTGCTGTTGCTAAAATAAATACCTTAAAATTCCCTTAGCCAACATGGTCTGCTTGGTGGCCGAGACGTCAGGAACTTAGTCTAATGTAAAGTTGAACGGGTTTCAATCCCGGCTTCGAGCATCCTGCGTGTCTAGCCACACCGAAGAGTTCTGATAGAATGAAACAGTCTGTCTGTGGATGACAATATATATATATATATATATATATATATATATATATATATATATATATAATGATAACATTCATTTTGTAACAACTATAAAATTGTATTGTTGTATAAATAGTTTGAATCAATCAATGAATAGTAGTAAGAACACCTTATCTCAGAAATTTAGGCCAAAAGAAAGCCTTAGGGTATAGGGGCCAAAATGTCATAAAACCCAAAAAATAATGATGAAACTAGTCTGAAAGAACCAGTATAAGGTTGATAAAAATATTCACAAAGAAAGTTGCCTTGTCAATAACATTTATTTATTTAATTTTTTCTTGTTTTATATAGTGCTTAAAAAGTACAGAAAATTCAACCCATCCAATCTATATATCTCAAGGCCATAAGATCTCTTTGGAAACATCTCTTTGGATTGTATCTAGGCTTTGCAAATACAGAATACCAGAACCAATTAGAAAGGTAAGTTTATTTATGAATGTTTATATATGTTTAGTCCAGGTGAAAAGCACAGAAAGTGTAACCAAAAACTTAACTTTTGTGGACTTGATTTTTCTGATGCAGTTATAATTGGGAAATAAGAAAAGTTTGACAGTTGCCATGTAGCATATTCACCAAAATAGGACCAAGATATGAATATGTGAAATATACATAGGGAATCCCGAAACACTGACGACTTTCTTTAGTTCCAGTACGAAACTTTTATTACCTTCTTGACTTTTAGGATTTTTGACACAAGGAGAGAGAGACACAATTTTTACTATGTTGACTGTTCCATCTGACTCCACAATGCGTGACGCATCTCGTAGACCCCACTGGACTGGCCTCACCCAGGTCCAAATCTCAACTTGCTTTGTCCAGTCTCAAATCTCAACTAACTGCTTTTTTTCAAAAATCACCCAAAATCCTCAGCCCATCACTTCCAAGCATGACATCATTTACATCCCCAATCTGGGGTTTTTATTATGACATCTGTGATTGTCACATCCTGCCCACGCGAGCATGAACACCTGCACTCAATGTGTGCCCCTACCCATGCACTAAGCCGAATAGTTCTAAGCCTAACTAAACCAAAAGATAAGATATAACCAACGAAAAATGATAATATGAAAAAAATTCTTCCGCAATTATATAACAGCCATACCAGTCTACCCAATTATTTATCCATAGCTGGAGGGAAAATAGTTGAATGCATACTTTCCCCCAAGAGTATTAGTGCTTTGTGAAAATGCAAACAGCCTCATCAAGGATTTGAACTCAGGTTACTGTGTCCATTTCCTAATCATTATACCATAAGTGCCTACTGGACTATAAGCAAATGTTTTATTAATGCAAGGTTTCACAAAGTGTTTCTAAATTTAGTAAAAAAAGATGGTGGGGACTGTTGCATGGTGATTAACATGTTGGACTGTGACATCATAGTAAGCAAGGTAAGACTTCATTTATACTATTGTGTTCCCTTCAGGCTAATGGTCTTGGGAAAGGTATGAACACCTGCTTATTTCTTTCCCTACTTTACCCCAGCTATGAGACAAATTTTATGTTTTGACCTTCGACCCGGCCCCAAAAAAATGCTATTCCAAGGTGATGCACTGGAAGGAAGTGACACATTCCAATGGCAGTTAGGAGAGGAAATCGCGTGGGCGGAAATTGGCTGATGAAATGGGACAAGGTAATTCCCATGATACACTACAGAGTGATGCACCGGAAGAGAGTGACCTCTGAACTGCATGACAGTTATTTCCGCCTGATGACGATTAAACATTCGATTTCAAAGATCGAGTGGGCGTCGAACGATTATATAATTGAATTGAGTTCTGGTTCCAGTTGAATTCGACGCTCAGGAGTTGGCAGTTGAGTTGAAGATTGAACGGAGTTATAGACAAAATGTGGTAGGGAAAGCCACATCAGGCCGAAGGGGCCTGATGAGTGGGCCCTAGGCCTCCGGTTGAGCAGCTCTAGAGAACAAGAAGGACACAACGTGACGGTCATAACAGTGGGGTCAAGATATTACAGTTTATGTTCGGTCTCCAGCTCCCTCTCACATGCAACCCTTGAACAACCCTTTCGAACCCTTGCAATAAAGCGAGAGGTAAAATATTTTTATAAAGAAGTCTTCCTGTGCCTTCCTGCGTCTTTCTGCGTGCGTCTGTCTTAATTATTGTGTCGTTATGATACGGCACATGACAATATAACACAAATAGTACCACTACTGTTTTTCTACAAGGATGGTTTTGGTATTAAATAACCCATGAAGGTTGATATGCCATTAAAAAAAGAAACCAAACCAAAACTTATCCCTCCACTCAGCTATGGGTTAAATAATACCATTACTGTTCTTCTATAAGGATGGCTTTGGCATTAAATAACCCATGAGGGTTGATATGCCATTAAAAAAAGAAACCAAACCAAAACTTATCCCTCCACTCAGCTATGGGTTAAATAATACCATTACTGTTCTTCTATAAGGATGGCTTTGGCATTAAATAACCCATGAAGGTTGATATGCCATTAAAAAAAGAAACCAAACCAAAACTTATCCCTCCACTCAGCTATGGGTTAAATAATACCATTACTGTTCTTCTATAAGGATGGCTTTGGCATCAAATAACCCATGAAGAATGATATGGTATTAAAAACAAAGAAGGGAAAATATCTTATAAGAAAACAGTATTTTAAAAAAATCAAGGAATCATGTTTATCCCTAAAAAAAGGGAAAAAGTGATCTTAGAAGATAAATTAATAATGATTATAATCTACTTATAATTATTTTTCTCACAACAATTAGAAATTTACTTAAAAAATGCTTTTTTCATTTAGTTGCTAATAATCTAAAACTAGTGTTCACCAATGGTCTGGCAGACCGGAGTTCAATCCCAGGTTGAGTCATAGCAAAGATTCATAAAATGTTACTTGGTGTCACCTTGCTTAACACTCAGCATTATGAAGTAAGGATTAAGAGTAAAGTGGAGCAATCCAGGGAATGGAGTAGCGCTCTCCCCTACACCTTGGTGTTGTAGCGATTGAAAAGGAAGCCTTTGAGTCACCCTCGACTAAGGTTACGAACTTTACTTACTATTGATTAACATTTGAATCCATAAGCTCAATATCATGTGCTGAATTCTATTCTATTATACCATACTTTGAGCCAAGGAAAATCCAATCAAATACTAATAATATAGTGACCATTCACAGCCTTTCTTTTATGGAATGATGGGATTGCTTTAAACAAAGATGTCTGCATCCTGGGCTCAGAGAGATCACATTAGATATATTAATAATAAAAGGTTTAATATAGTGACCATTCATAGCCTTTCTTTTATGGAATGATGGGATTGCTTTAAACAAAGATGTCTGCTGTAATATTGAGCAAAATTTGAATGTTAATTGTGCTTAATATTTTTTTATTTGTGAGCTCCAAGTAACTGAGGGCTAAAGGATTCAGGATTCAAAAATGTCAAGTTTTGATTTAAAAATTTTTTATAGTTTTTTTTTTTTTTTTTTTCTTTTACAATGGAAATATTTTGAAAAATTTGTAGCGTTGTACAATTTGAAAATGGGAAAAATTTCTTTCAAATTCTTAATTTTTATTTGTAATTTTTCTTTATTTTTCAGGCTGATCTAATTTCACGAGGTATGGTAAAAAAGGATCAAAAATATATACGTCCACTTGTATAACAACTTCTATTTCGGTTACCAGTATCTTCTTACAAAAATTATATTTGCTCATCAATAAGAAAGGGATGATCCAGACTTATTTACATAAACATTTCATCTTGTTTTTATAAATATCAGATATACAAAGTACATACCAGTGTCTTGCTCTGAGAAATAATGTGTGGTAAGCAAATAATAATAATGTTATTTTTTATAAGAATAAATAATTTTTACCAATTTATCGTATTATTAGGATGGTTGTTGCTAGTGAGGATATCTAGTCATGTTCCCAACTCAAATCTAAGTCCAATATTAGCAGAAGGAGTCAATATGGCTAAAGTGCTGGACTGCAGCCTTGAAGTAAGTGAGTTCAAACTCTAGTTATGCTACTATGTCCACTTTCAGATTAATATCCTTGGGAAAGGCATGAACTCATTTATCCCTCCCAGCTATATGTTTGATTTCATCACTGCTGTTCTTCTGCAAGGATGGCTTTGGCATTAAATAACCAACAAAGGTTGATATGCCATTAAAAAACAAATAAACCAAACCAATATTAGCATTAATATATCCAATGATATACAAATACTGAATTGATGGAATACATATATAATAAACATACGAGAAGTATTAAAGTCGCCCACATTAGCTGGATAAAGAGAAACATGTCATGAGGAGAGAGAGAGAGAGAGAGAGAGAGAGAGAGAGAGAGCAGACACAGACCTTGAATTCTCTCTCTGGTTTTTTGTTGCAGTTCTAACATACTTGTTCACTGGTTTGATCTCCACAGCTGCGCATTTATTGTGAGACTCCTTTTTGGAGCCCACCCCAGAATGAGAGCTGCAATACTCAACTGTCTTCACATGGCCATATCTAGTCTTCAACCAACTGTCTTTACCTCATCCTGTCTCCCAGTCATCTAACTTTCAAACCTGAGTTGTTTTCTTATTTCCGCCTGTGTGGAAGAGAGGAAAATATTTGTTTCTGGTGGTTCTACACCTGCACAGAAGGTTTGGGATCCCCCCTCTACTCCGGGAGGGGAAGTTTTCAAGTCATTTTTAATTACCATAGTCATTTATCTGTAAATGGCTGACCTACAATGAGTGCTTCGACCTTACTTACTCAGGTCAGCTTGTTGTTCCATAGACTCTCTGTCTACTTTTTCTTCTTATTTTTTTCCTCTCTCTCTTCTTCCTCAGAAATTAGCCTCCCATTCGCTTTCTATCTTTGAATCTCTGATAGGCTGCTCAATCATGTTACAGAAGTGTCACATCATTTTATTGTAGAAAGAGATTATTAATTCAAGTTGAATTTAGTATATTGGAGGCATTTAGATTTTCAAAGTTGAATTCAGTTATTCATTACAATCAGTATAAATTCATTGAATCTCTCTAAAGTGCTGTGTGATACAATTGAAATGAATATGTTGAATTAATGAAGATATTTTAAATTTTGTACTGAATAATCCTCATAGATTATGTAATGTTTATCTTGCTTTTTAGGAATACATGACACTGGTATATACATTGTTTATTCAATTTTTTTATCATCAAATCAAATATGTTTACAAGAAAAGATGTTTCATCACTATTTTGAAATATTCAATCTTTTTAGTATTTGTTACAGAAATTTTTTACAGATCAGAATTATTTTACAATACCAAAAAATTATTACAATACCAAATTTTACAATACCAAAAATTATTACAATACCAAATTATTACAATACCAATTTTTTTACAGATCAGAATTATTTTACAATACCAAAAAATTATTACAATACCAAAATATTATTACAATACCAAAAAATTATGTACCCATGGTGAAATATTTTTTTACTCTGATGAGTTAAGATGTTCTCCTAATTGAATGTCATATTTTTCTATAATTTTAAGAAGTATGATTGATACTCAAAGAATTGTTTGGACAATAGAACTTCTTCCTGTTTTTGTTGTTCATTCCCATATTTTAACTGCTACAGTCTCCTGTCTTCTCCAGCCTCCAAAGGGTCACCTGGTATGGACACCAGGTGGGGGATTTAAAGTTAACCACCTGGTCCTAAAATGCTTTCCACTCTGGCACTATTTGCTTATCTGGACTAAGTTTATTGCTTAGTTCCTGAAGCATTTCTGGAGGGGAATGGCAAGGAGATCAAGTCTTTTTAAAAGCAGAGTTTAAGAGTTTTGAATTTAGACTTTTCCTTCTCTTCTACTGGTTGCCATACTGAGATTAAAGAGCCCAGTCTGTATTTACCCAGCCTCTCCACTATGAGCAGGATGTGACACAAGGTCAATTTTTAAGCAGAGTTTAACAAGTTTAAATTGAGAGTTTTCCTTCTCCTAGACTGGTTGCCATTGCAAGATTAATGAGCCCAGTCTGTATTTACCCAACCCTTCCACTATGAGTAGGATATGACACAAGGTCAATTTTTAGGCACAGTTTAACAGGTTTGAATTGAGAGTTTTCCTTCTAGACCAGTTGACTTACCATGGTTAAAGAGCACAGTCTGTCCTACTATTTACCCATAGCCAGAAGGTGAATAATTGGATGCATGCCTTTCCTGAAGGTATTAGTGTTATGTGAAATGCAAAAAGCCTTGTCCTGGATTTGAACTCAAGTTGCTGTGTCCATTTCCTACTACAATAACCAGTACATCATGAATGCCTCCACAAGACATTTGTGACATAATGGTTAAAGAAATAGATTTTATGAGCAGAGTTCAAATCTTGGATAAGGCTGTTTGTATTTTATTTTGTGTTAGTGCCCTTGGGAAGGGCATGAATCCTTCTCTTCTAAAATTATGGGTAAGTAGTAGAACAGACTGGGCTCTTTAGTTTAATAAGGCAAATGATGTCGGGAAAACTTTAAATTTAAACCTGAGGATTGTTGTTTGAAGAAACTGTGGCAAACTAAGGTACCATTTTTCTTTTATTAGCTCATCCAAAAAGTGTGGTTGGTTCTACACAAACTTTCACCACTATAAACAAATCACCTGAGTAAACAGTCTCATGATTCATGTCTTTAACTGATCTGTTTGGTACTCATATGTAATGTGAATCAGACAGCTAATTATTTATTTATATATATATATATATATATATATATATATATATATATATATGTGTGTGTATGTGTGTTAAGATAGTGTAGACACAGTGTCTATGGTTCTTGGTGACTGTTAGTTTCTCAACTATATAATCATCAGATCAAGAACTCTTGATCTAATGGTCCTATAGATGAGAAACTAAGTCAGCAAGAACCATTAATTCTATGTTTATGCTATGTTAACTTAGATCTAAATGCTCTGTTACTGATATTTATCACACTTTATTTATAAATACAGCAAATTACATCATTTATATAAACTTGCAAAAATGTGTGCTCTCTACTGTGTGCAAGTTTAAATGTAATAAAATATATTAAGTGAGAAAGACTTACTAAATTTAATTAATACAAACAAAAAATGATTATACTTATTCAAATTTCAATTGATTCCTATATAAAATAATACATTGGATTGCTTATAATATGTTTAAGAATAAAACTGTATTAAAAATCTATCATTCGAAATAATTATATATTAAACCAGGTTTTTTTAGAACCTGTATACTATATCCTATGGAAACCTTTATTTCTTAGTGATATAAAACACACATTGCAGGATTTTAAACACATTAATAACATGGGCTGTTTTGAGACAAATTTTACTAAGCTAGACTTTAATAGAGACATTGTTAATAAATACAATACTAATTAAGATTTAATAATTATTATTTAATAATCATTGAGAATATTATATAAATAACTAAAGGAAGTGTGATGTCAAGGGTGACATAGTTTCAATTACAAACACATAATCACCATTATGATAGTGTGTGTGTGTGTGTGTGTATATATATAAAATCGATAAATAGATGAGAGATATATATTTGGTGTAGTTGATGATTTATTTATTATTTATTAATTTATTTATTTTGCTAACACATGTTTCAACTTCAAATTTGCCTGCATACAAAAACATTCTTTCAAAAATTATTTCATGTATGAAGATGAAATAATTATAATAATAATAATAATAATAGAAACATTTTTCATGCAAGCTGAAGATCATCATTGGGGCTGGGATTTTGGGTTTTACGAAAATGAGTAACACAGGAAAAATATATTCGAAATCGATTATATCATGAGATGAAAAAAGTGCAATATCATCTTACGGTTTGAGAACAAATTTTTAACAGTTCACAATTTTATATATCTAGTTGAAACGTGTTGGCTAAAATAATAAATAAATAATAAAAAATCCTTAACTACATTAAATATATCTTTCATCCGTTCATTTTTCTTTACATATAGTTTGTCCAATTCATTTCATTTCCTCTCACACACACACACACACACATATATATGTGTGTGTATATATATATATATATATATATATATGTATGTATGTATATTTTGGCAGCGTTTCTTCGTTAATACAAATTTCATTAAACATAATAGACATTTTATGTCTACATATTAGAAACATGCAACCGACACTTAATAGAATTAATTTTCAAACCAGTGCTAATATACTTAAATGTCTTTAGCTACTGACACTAATTATAGAAACCCATTTAAAAGCAAACGCCATAAT
The DNA here is from genome assembly GCA_963585895.1 of Sepioteuthis lessoniana. Lineage (NCBI taxonomy): Eukaryota > Metazoa > Mollusca > Cephalopoda > Myopsida > Loliginidae > Sepioteuthis > Sepioteuthis lessoniana. Next base: position 34,149 of record CAUZXS010005896.1, read on the forward strand.
CTTTAACGGTAAAGACGCTCTTACATGGTGGTAATATGCTAAAACAAAAGTTACATCACTTTTGTTATAGATCCTCCCCTGATGATGGCCCAAAGCCGGGCAGAAAGTACCAGGGATACATACAACTATGGACATTACATAAATCAATTCCCCCCGATTACGATAAAAGTAATACGGGAATTCGAACGAATCCCGAAGAAAATATGTAGACATAAAATGTCTATTATGTTTAATGAAATTTGTGTATATATATATATATATATATAGGGTGACCCCCAAAAAACAGAACCCATATATTTTTGTAGTAGTAATATGGGTTCTGTTTTTTTGGGGGTCACCCTGTATAAAAATTTTAAAAGATTACAGACTGTTTACTTGAATAAGTAATAACTTCTGCAAATATTCTCCTGCATATTTCAAAAGATCTTGCCTGATGCTTTAATGTGTTTCATATTAAATGCAAATATTTTTGTAGTTATTTCTGGAACTAATATCTACCAGAGTGAGTAAATTTTGTGATTTTTGCTATTGTCAAAGCATCTAGAATTTCTTTGTGGGAGCTGTGATAAAAAGCAACTGGAATTAAGAAGGTGGAAGATAATACAAGTGAAAATGATTAATAATAATGATTAATAGAGCTTCATCACTAAAAAAGTGTGAGTTGTGATAAAAAGCAAGTTGAATTAGGAAGATGAAGGATAATACTAGTGAAAATGATTAATAAAGCTTGATATAAAGAAGTGAGAGTTGTGATAAAAAGCAAGTGGAATTAGGAAGATGAAGGATAATACTAGTGAAAATGATTAATAAAGCTTGATATAAAGAAGTGAGAGTTGTGATAAAAAGTAAGTGGAATTAGGAAGATGAAGGATAATACTAGTGAAAATGATTAATGATAATGATTGATAGAGCTTGATATAAAGAAGTGAGAGTTGTGATAAAAAGCAAGTGGAATTAGCAAGATGAAGGATAATACTAGTGAAAATGATTAATAATAATGATGATTGACAGAACTTCATCACTAAGAAAGCTTGAGCTGTGATAAAAGCAAGTGGAATAAGGAAGATAGAGGATAATACGAGTGAAAATGATTGATAATAATGATTGATAGAGCTTGATATAAAGAAGTGAGAGTTGTGATAAAAAGCAAGTGGAATTAGGAAGATGAAGGATAATACTAGTGAAAATGATTAATAATGATTGACAGAGCTTCATCACTAAGAAAGCTTGAGCTGTGATAAAAGCAAGTGGAATAAGGAAGATAGAGGATAATACGAGTGAAAATGATTAATAATAATGATTGATAGAGCTTCATCACTAAAAAAGTGTGAGTTGTGATAAAAATAAGTGGAATTAGGAAGATGAAGGATAATACTAGTGAAAATGATTACTAATAATGATGATTGACAGAACTTCATCACTAAGAAAGCTTGAGCTGTGATAAAAGCAAGTGGAATAAGGAAGATAGAGGATAATACGAGTGAAAATGATTGATAATAATGATTGATAGAGCTTGATATAAAGAAGTGAGAGTTGTGATAAAAAGCAAGTGGAATTAGGAAGATGAAGGATAATACTAGTGAAAATGATTAATAATGATTGACAGAGCTTCATCACTAAGAAAGCTTGAGCTGTGATAAAAGCAAGTGGAATAAGGAAGATAGAGGATAATACGAGTGAAAATGATTAATAATAATGATTGATAGAGCTTCATCACTAAAAAAGTGTGAGTTGTGATAAAAATAAGTGGAATTAGGAAGATGAAGGATAATACTAGTGAAAATGATTAATAATAATGATGATTGACAGAACTTCATCACTAAGAAAGCTTGAGCTGTGATAAAAGCAAGTGGAATAAGGAAGATAGAGGATAATACGAGTGAAAATGATTGATAATAATGATTGATAGAGCTTGATATAAAGAAGTGAGAGTTGTGATAAAAAGCAAGTGGAATTAGGAAGATGAAGGATAATACTAGTGAAAAGGATTAATAATAATGATTGATAGAGCTTGATATAAAGAAGTGAGAGTTGTGATAAAAAGCAAGTGGAATTAGGAAGATGAAGGATAATACTAGTGAAAATGATTAATAATAATGATTGATAGAGCTTGATATAAAGAAGTGAGAGTTGTGATAAAAAGCAAGTGGAATTAGGAAGATGAAGGATAATACTAGTGAAAATGATTAATAATAATGATTGATAGAGCTTGATATAAAGAAGTGAGAGTTGTGATAAAAAGCAAGTGGAATTTGAAAGATGAAGGATAATACTAGTGAAAAGGATTAATTATAATGATTGATAGTAATTGATCTCTAAGAAAGCTTGAGCTGTGATAAAAAGCAACTGGAATTATGAAGATGAAAGATGATACAAAGTCCCCCTCCTTAAAGGAATGTCGTAGGCATGACACTAAACTGTATTTGGTTTTGAGGCTTCATTTTTGGAGCTCTTTGAGTGTGCAGTGTTCAGGGTCCACTTTAAACTAGAGCGGTAGTACTTGTTTGGGTCCATAAGGAGTTGATATACTGTTAAATAAACCAAACCTCATTAACAAATAGTTGTTTTTTTTAAATCAGTATTCTTTCTTAAAATCAAAATTTTTCCTAGCAATTGTCTGAAGTTCATAATAAATGAAACTTTAAATGATCAAAACCTTCACCAAATTTTGGTTTTCCTATAAAAACATAAATCTGACTTCAATTCTATGTGGATATGTGTTAAATCTAATTTATTTGTTTGTTTGTTTTTATCATATATTATTTATCTGTGTGTTCTTAGTTTAGAATGTGTGTGTATATATATATATATATATATATATATATATATAGACACATGTATTTTTGTATTTATTTATTTTGTGTGTACATGCTTGGTTTGTTTATATATTTTTTGTGTGTGCTTGTTTTATAGATGTGTGTTTGAGTATGTTTATATATATATATATATATATATATATATATTTGCATTTCACATAGCACTAATACCCTTGGGAAAGGTATGAATCCAGCTATTCTCCCTCCAGCTAACTGGTAAAGAGTTGAGCAGACTGGACTCTTTAACCTTGCTATGACAACCAATCTAGGAGAAGGAAAACTCAATTCAAACCTGTTAAACTCCATTTGAAAATTGACCTTGTGCATGGTAAATACATATAAATTCATGTGTGTGCTAGTTTTTTTTTTTTGTATACTTGTATTATTTTTTTCTGATCTGGCTTTTAAGTGTGTCTCACCATATCATAAATTCATTTTTATAATTTGAAAGGTGAACTTCATTTAAGTCAGATGATGAAAGTGATATTATAGTTGATCTTTTTTTTCTTCAAATTCTATTTTGACTAAACAGTTTTTGTTTCCAATTCAAATGGAAATATGTATTTTTATATTTTAATAAAAGAATGAAAGTATATTTGTTTTTATTTTTTATTACCATTTAAAAAAAGGATTAAACGAAACACTTTTTCTTGTTAAAAAAATAAGATTTAATATGAGGCATAAAATTAGTAAGATACTCCCTCCACATACATACTTTCTCTCACTTCAATATATATATATATCAATAAATAAGGTGAATTTTTGGCAATAGGAAGCAGTGTTTACTGTTGCATGTTTTCCAAGAAAACCACAAAACAATTGATGGAGTGGAAATACACTTTCCAGTAAAGAAAAAGTTCTGAATGAAGCTGTCATGAAAGGTCATGCTGACAGGTTTCTGAGACATGAAAGGACCCATGACTATTGAATTTCTGTTTAGTCCATTTGTAAACATCTTGTGACAAAAAAAAAAAAACATGGTTCTCTGTACACACTATACATTCTCCTGTAAATTTCACAGGGTTTGCACTTCTAAACTAGCAAAAAATTGATGACTGATCTCTGTTCAAGCCAGGAGCACTCTGATTTTCATCCATTTTGAATAACCTCAAAACAAATATTATTGTGAGGTTAAGATAATTTTTGCTATTTGGCAATTCCAAACAATGCAGTGTACATTTATGATAGAAAAAAGGTTTTAAAGGTTTATTTTACTTTTTTCAAAGAACTTAATTTTTTGAATGACTGTTGCATGTGTATATATATATATATATATATATATATATATATATATATATATATATATATATATATATATATATATCCTGTAAACTATGCCTGAAAAAATAGTGGTGAAACTTGAAGAAAAGAACAGATGAATAAAAAGGGATTTGAAAATACACAATGTGTCATGGCACCACCAGAATATTGATGAATTTAATGTTTTATGTTGTTGCTTTTGTTTACTACATTACCTATCCTCCATGAATTAGCAAAACAAGCTATCCCAAT